>VUQJ01026749.1:0-12276 GCA_015108635.1 Andinoacara biseriatus
GTGGCTGGCCTCTCCCTTAGGGATAGGGTGAGGAGTGCGGCCATCCGTGAGGGGCTCAGAGTAGAGCCGCTGCTCCTCCACATCAAAAGGAGCCAGTTGAGGTGGCTCGGGCATCTGATTAGGATGCCTCCTGGCCGCCTCTTGGGTGAGGTGTTCCGGGCATGTCCCACTGGGAGGAGGCCCCGGGGTAGACCCAGGACACGCTGTAGAGATTATATCTCTCGGCTGGCCTGGGAATGCCTTGGGGTCACTCCTGATGAGCTGGTGGAGGTGGCTGGAGAGAGGGAAGTATGGGCTTCTATGCTTAGGCTCCTGCCTCCGCAACCCGGCCCCGGATAAGCGGAAGAAAATGGATGGATGGATGGATGGATGGACATAATGAGGGGCCACTGGTGCCATGTTTGGAAACTTGTTTAAAAATTCAATTTAATTCAATTTTAATTCAATTCAATTTTATTTATATAGTGCCAAATCAAGGCGCTTTATATTATAAAGTAAAGACCCTACAATAATTACAGAGAAAACCCAACAGTCAAAACGACGCCCTATGAACACTTGGCGACAGTGTGAAAGAAAAACTCCCTTTTAACAGGAAGAAACTTCCGGCAGACAGAGATTAATAACAACTAATGATTAAATGCAGAGCGGGGGATAAACAAAGTAAAAAGAGGTGAATGAAAAGAAAAACTCAGTGAATCATGGGATCCCCCAGATTCCAAACTGGGAGCTGGTTTTACAGAAGAGGGGCCTGAATGCTGAAGGCTCTGCCTCCCATTCTACTCTTAAGTATACTAGGAACTGCAAGTAAGCCTGCAGTCTGAGAGTGAAGTGCTCTATTGGGGTGATATGATACTATGAGGTCCTTAAGATAAGATGGGGCCTGAAGAAGAATTTTAAATCTAATTCTGGATTTAACAGGGAGGCACTGAAAAGAAGCCAATATGGGAGAAATATGCTCTCTCTTTCTAGTCCCCATCAGTACTCTAGATGCAGAATTTTGGGTCAGCTGAAGGCTTTTCAGGGAACTTTTAGGACAGCCTGATAATAATGAATTACAATAGTCCAGCCTATAAGTAATAAATGCATAAATTAGCTTTTCACTCTGAGTCAGGATGCTTCTAATTTTAGAAATACTGCACCAATAAAAAAAAAAAAACAGGCTTCATGGATAGATAACACTGGGTATCATTTGCATAGCAATAAACCCTGTGGAACTCCATAATTAACCTTAGTGTGTGAAGAAGACTCCCCATTTATATGAACAAATTCGATTCTATTAAATAAATATGATTCAAACCACTGCAGCACCTTTAATACATATGGTATGCTCTAATCTCTGTAATAAAATGTTACAATCAACAATATCAAAAGCTGCATTGAGGTCTAACAGGACAAGCACAGAGACGAGTCCATTGTCAGAGGCCATAAAAAATGTTGGAACTGTAAAAACTCTGTTTTTGTCTACTGTACTGTATTTAGATTTATGTTTGCACATTTTGCTGCACCTTTTTTTTTACCATTTTACTTGCAAAATGCATAGAAATAGAAATGAGGAATTTAAAGAAATGTTGGAAGAGTTTTGCACAGTACTGTAAGAGTTCTGCAGGCCAGAATCACTCCGGCCAGTGTGTTCTTGCATTAGAAATTATTTAATTTTTTTATTCAGTGATTTAATTTTTTTGATTTGTCCTTGCTCTGGTCATTTTAACTGCAGGGGTCTATAAAGAGAAACCCAGTACCTTCTGACTTGGTTATTGAAAAAAGGTCTGCATACTATTTTTCTTTTACTTGCTGCCATATTTTCACTTTATCGTTTCGGGTGTGGACTGATGTAAAAATGCAGATTTTTAAATTGGATCCATAAAATGGTTTGCAAAAAAAAGAAGCACTCCGAATATTAGTTGAAGAGTAAAGTTCACAGTATAGTTAAAGAAATGAATTTTTTTTATATTTAACAAGAAACCTTAAAAAAAAAGAGAGAGAGAGACATGATACGGATTCACCACTGAAAAGGTCCAGCAGTGAAACTGTAATGCATATCCCTGCCAGCAGAGTGTGGAAAGAAAGTTTTTTTGTAATTAACGCCACATGATACTTCATCTCCATTTTCTTTTCCTCCCCTGCAACGGGAAACTGATAGTATTCATTAATTGAAAGTAATACGACCCAAGTGAAGAGAGTGAACTGACCTATAAAGAGGACTTGGCAGGGGGGCAAGAGAGAAGAAGGAAATGGTGCCTTTCTGATGCCTTGGAACGGAGGAATGGAAAATGCAGAATGAGTTACATAACCGATGAAGTGACTTTTGTTAGCATCAAACATGTTCAGCCACACAGGAAAGCTGCACACTTTGGTATATTTTGAGCCTTATTTGACTTTTACCTGCTGGTGCTTTTATGTAGTTTAGCTGAATCAAAGTAAGACATTGACAGATATACTTAACGAGTGGGTACACTAAGTGAATTTGATTAGAGTGAAGCATTAGTTTGATGGTGACATCACTGCATTTATTTGCAAAGCTTCTTGAGCACGGTCAAAAAGAAACTGAATATAACCCTTTATGTGCAGCCCATTAGCAGCCGCATAAACACAGAGGCAGGGTAGACATTGCAGCAACTGACTGTAACTTTCCATTTACTCTTTTTTTTCCCCCCAGAGCGCTACACTGAGCTGCTATTCAAGGAAAACTTTCCTGCTTTCCTCTATTCCATCTGTACCAGAATACTTCCTGTACCAGCGCTGCACATGACACTCGTGTAAGGAATATCAATATTTCTTCTCTGCACACAAACATAAATATTGTCCTTAGTTTTACAGCACTGCACATCAGACACAGGTCGAGAACAGCTATAATGGGTGGAGTCAGGCACATTTCCGAAGTATGAATCACTGCTGGTGTGTGTTTGTGTGGTTGCCTACATGCCAGCTTGTGTTTGTGTGCATGTGTGAGTCAGCCAGTGTGGGTCTAGCCTTTAAGAGGTGGCTTTCTCCTCGGTTTGACAACAGTCTCTCCCAGGACCAGCAGGCTAGTGACAAACACGCGATCTCTCTTCACCTCAAACTCTAAGGTGAGTATGGAAAGCTGGCTGTGAGGGGAGTGAGTTTTGAGCAAGGAAATAAAAGGAAATTGTAGCATTCGGTCCAGATATTACAAGTGAGAGACATCTTGTATTACAGAATTAAAAAAGAGAATGAAATTGGCACTATTATTGTTGATCTAATGTGGGGAAAGTATTTACTACAACTTTAATAAATAGCTCTGAGGATTCTTCAATTATCACACTATTTACTTTGAATGCCTGACTTTTCTTCCTCTTGTGTGTGCAAACATTATACTCATACTGCATGTTTCAAGCTGCTACTTTAACCATGTAGTGTCTGTAGAAAAGAAAAAGTCTCACAATGAATGCATTTTTTTTATTTTTTTATCCAGCTTCAACCATGGCACGTCTCGATCAGGTCATTCCAAATATTGTGGATATTTTCATACAATATGCTGATGATGGTGAAGGCAAGAAATGCCAGCTAAACAAAGAAGAGCTCCAAAAAATGCTGGAGGAGCAAATTCAAAGCCCCGAGTTGAAGGTAAATAACTCAGCAAACTTATTTTCCATGAGACATATTTTCATGAATAAATACATTATGAAGCTCTTTATTCACAATGAGCTACATGCTGTTAACTGTATGAATGTATTACATACAGGATCAAATTAATGCCGCTGATATTGAGGAAGCCATGCAGTTGCTGGACAAAAACCATGACGGTGAGGTCAACTTCCGTGAATTTTGCCGGTGTATTTGTGTCCTTGCAAAATGCTACTACCAGAAGAAGAGAGGCAAGGGTGGCAAGAGAGGCAAGGGGAAGGATGACAAAGATGCCTGCGACCAAGAAGACTGAAGCGGCTACAAATATTAATATTAATTTTGTAGCACTATGTTTAAAAATGTCCGGTACATATTACACATGCAGCACGTGCATATCTGCAGATTACTGGGATTTGGCCATTTGCACTTCCTCTGTGTTTTAAGTGTGGATAATTGCAGATTTGTTGTCTGCTTCTCTGAATAAACGTGATTTCAAAAACACTTCCATTCAATACTGAAAATAAATAAAACCTATTAAGTCTGGATTGGGCTTACTCATCTATTCATGGCAGTTACTGCATGCGTAGAGGCTGGGGGTACGGTGTCATGACAGGAAAGCATGTGCTCATCAGACACAGTCAGTCCTTCTACAGGGGAAGTCTTACTAACTGAAAATTAAAGCTTCATCTAATATATAATTTCTATGCCATAAATAAACTTATACTTTATGTCTGTCTTCCTCTCATTTGTTTATGTATTAGTTTCAAAACAACTATTTTAAATGCTCATGATCCAAATTTAAACACCCAAATGTGTATTTGGGGAAAAAAAAGTATGTTCATACTGGATTTCTCCATATATTAAACAGTCATTGGTTTACATAAGAAAGCTGTATAGCCAGAACAGGTTGAGCGTGGCTGCTGTGTTCAAAGTTCTCAAGCAGTTTAGCTGATAACTGGAGTAGGATTTCAAACGTCAAAGGTAAGCAGAAATAAAATGTAATGAATCTATGCATTCTCCTTATTTGCTGCCAGGTGGCGCAAGTGTACTGTGTGTGTTTAATAGAGTCAAGTATCCACCAGCAAATTTGGTCATGCAAGCAACACCAAAATTAAACATACTGTCATTTCTGGAGTCGAATACTTAACATATGCATATGAATATCTATCTGAGTTATCCCCTTTACTGTGTCAGGGATCACAGACTCCTGGCTGTGCCTGCTGTGTTAGTGATATTAGGAAAACCATCTCTAATCCCCGTTTTTCCTGAGAGATGCATTTGTAAAAAAAAATAGACGGACATGCAAAGACATATGAGCTCTGAAAGTCTGCACAAACTTGGTGAATCAATGTTTCAGAACAGTAGTTTTCAAAATGTTTTATAATCAGACGGTTGCAATTAGAGCATTTGCTCGGGTAATCACTTTTTACTTGTATTTCTTTCACTCTGTTGGTGGGGAAAAGGTGTATGTCTCTTTGCAGGTATTTGTTTGAAAGCTAAACTTTGAATAAAACAGCTCTTACACATCAAGGCATAGACGTCATACTTTTAGTCCAAAGGCATGACCTGGTGCAAAACTAACACAGTGCCATAATCAGTGTAACCAGGAATTCTGCTCCTTACCAGATAATCCTGAAGGAAAATGCCCGGCCATCAGTTTGTGCCCTGAAGCTCAATTGGACTTGGGTTATACAGCAGGATAATGATCTGAAACACACCAGCAAGTCCACCTCTGAATGGTTAAAAAAAACAAAAACAAAATGAAGATTTTGGAGTGGCCCAGACAAAGTCTTGACTTCAATTTGACTGAGATGCTTTGGCGTGACCTTAGACAGGCCGTTCGTTTTCAGAAACCCTCCACTGTGGCTGAATCAAAACAATTCTGTGTAGAAGAGTGGGACAAAATTCCTTGTCACCATGGGTGGCACAACCAGTTCTTAGGTTTAGGAGGCAATTACTTTTTCACATAGAGCCAAGTAGGTTTGGAAGGCTGTTTTTCCTTAATAAATGAAATTAGCATTAAAAAACTGTATTCTGTATTTACTGTGCTTATCTTTGTCTATTAATATTTACTCAATGATCTGAAACATGTAAGTTTGACAATATCCAAAAAAAATAATAGTAAGAAGAAGAAAACAGGAAGGGGACAGATACTTTTTCACAGAGATATATACATCAGGTACCAACTTGATTATAAGGTCAGTAATATAGAAAAAAAAATTGTTTTTGGTTTTTTTTGACAATTTGCAGATTGTCAAAATAAAGTATGCCTGCATATATATTGTTCCTTATGACCACAAGTGCTGGTAGACGCTGACGTCCATCCAAGATACAGGTGAACTTGTTCCACCGGGCTGGCAGTAGGGAGAATGTATGCATACATTAATATCTGCAGGCAGTCAGTACAGCAACTACAGACTGCAGCAGGCTGGATAGACACAGACAATTTTACTTTAAGCCTTAAACAACTGCTATATAGGGAAAGATATACAGATTAAAAAATAAACAAACTTTTCTTGAGTTTCCTAGAAGGCTGCTGGCAGATTGTATCAATCAGAGTACACAGTACACTTGCAGTAAGGAGAATGCAGTTAATCATATCTGCAGGGGTACTTTCTACAGTACACCGCTCCTCTCTGTTTGATTCCAGTCACAACAACACAGGTCAGAGTAAAGTACCTAAAAGTAGTTTAAAAAACAGAAGATATTACCTTTCAGATCAACTCTCTTACGTGTATTTTGGCCTCACACTTCTTATTGTTATACGATTTCTGTTTGAATTTGCCAAACAGGGGAAAATTCAATATAAATCAAGTCTAACTCTAATCCTACCCATAACCCTAAATAGGTCACTAGCAGCTTGGTGGATGTCAAGAAGTTAGGATGCAGTTATAAGCTTCTTTATGTCTCAAAATATTAAAAACATAACCACATGACGCCTCCCTTTCATTTTTGTTCTTTGTGCAGAGATAAGACACGAGTATAAAGTGTTAGAACATTTATTTTGATTAGTTAACAGTGAACATCAGTCAGAACTTTCTTCCTGCATATTAACCTATTTATGTGTGTATTTGTTTATTCAACTGCCATTTATCGCACTGCTATCGTTCTTGACTAGGACGCTCTTGTAAAAAGTGTCAAGAGTCATACTTTTCTTCTTAAATTAAGGGTAAATTAATAATAAAAAAAAGACCAAATATTCCATTTAAAAACATGAAAGATTTGATGGACCTGACTGATTTGTTGTGGAGCACTCAGTTCCTCACTGCACAGATTAAATATGTACAAATGAAGTATTTATCACATAACACAGAGCATATAAGAGGTTGCTGCCTGAGTCACAAACTCCATGAATACATTATCTCTTTAAAAAAGTAACACGTCTGTCTAGCAGAGACTGATCTGTTCGGTCATGTTCTGTCACTACACTTTCCACACTGTCGCTGAGCCACTTCAGTGTCTTCTGACATTGTCTTTTTACTAAATTTAGAGTCACCCATTTCTATTTTGGTATGGTTTGCTTTATTGAGTACTGAGCTATTTTAATGCATGAACCCACTTCACTGTATTCCATTCAGCTGTTTACAGTGTGTTACTTATTTTCCCTTTCATATTATTTAATTAGCGAGCTGTTTATTGCACTACATTCAGCTTCTTCTTTTTTTTTTCACAGGTGACATACACTAATATATTTTAATGCATAATTACACAACTTGAGTGCAACAGAATTACAACACACTGTGAACAAATAAACATCTTAGATGGCAGCAGCCTGCCTGTGCAAAAGGAAGAGAAGTAAGGCTGTACAGTGGCGTAAGGAGAACACAGGAGAACAGCGTGTGCATTAGAGTGCATGTGAAGGATGCAGCAGACATACTGGTTCATCCCATGTTGCACTGCACTGCAAAGGTGAGCGTAACCTGTAAGGTCAAAGGAACAAGAGCAAAAGATCAGACCCACTGATTCCCATTGCTGTTTTGTTACAGTAATACCCTATTGCACAAAATGATGTTGCACTTACACAGTATGTGTTTTTTGGTACCGAATGTCTCCATGTTTGATCTTTGCAATGTTGTGTATGCTCACAGTTTTCTTTTTCCCATTATTTTAACTGTGGTTTAATGCACTGTGTGCCCTTTAGAGGAAAAAATATTGTTCCCTTCACAATACATAAAAAATTAGAACTCTTTTTCTTTTCAAAGAAAAAATATAAAACCTTCAGCTCTTGAAAACAGCCCAAAAAGAGGACTGAGTTTGGTACGTAAGAATATTACATTATCCTCAAAAAAATGTTATTCTGATACTGTAGTAACTCACTGTGTGTGAAAATATGTCAGGAAAGACTTTTTTTTTTCTTTTTGGCCAGTCAGGGTTAGACAATATCAAATGAACTTTTCATTTTGATTGTGCTGACTTATTCCTTGACCCAAAAACTTCATTTTGACAAAATTAAATGTTTTGGGTGAGTCACATCCCTTTGCTGGTTATCTATATTTTTGCTGAATATTTGAGCTGTTTTGGGAAATTCATCTTTATTCAATTCAATTTAAATAGCACCAAATCACAACAAACAGTCGCCTCAAGGCACTTTACATTGCAAAGTAAAGACCATACAATAATTACACAGAAAACCCAACAGTCAAAATGATCCCTATGAGCAAGCACTTGGCGACAGTGGGGAGGAAAAACTCCCTTTTAACTGGAAAAAACCTCAGGCAGAACCAGGCTCATGGAGGGGCAGTCATCTGCTGTGACTGGTTGGGGGTGAGGGAAGGCATACAGGACAAAATGAAAAAGAGATGCATCATGTGACCCCCCAGGAGCCTGGGCCTATTGCAGTATAACTAAGGGATGGTTCAGGGTCACCCAACCCAGCCCCAACTAAAAGCTTTATCAGAAAGGAAAGGTTTAAGCCTATGCTTTAAAATAGAGAGGGTGCCTGCCTCTTGAACCCATACTAGGAACCGGTTCCATAGAAGAGGGGCCTGAAAGCTGAAGGCTCTGCCACCCATTCTACTCTATAGTATCCCTTGAACCACAAGTAAGCCAGCAGTCTGAGAGTGAAGTGCTCAATCGGGGTGATATGATGCGATATGATACTATGAGGTCTTTAAGGCCTTGTACGCATACTCTCCAGTGACGTGCGCTCAGGGGAGGCAGGTGAGGCAGTGCCCTCCCCTGTCATCATCACAAGTAAAATACTAACCATGATAAGAGAAAATCCATTTGACCACATGACTGTCCTTTTTATAAAACTGTTTTCTGAATTACTTCAACACGCTAATGGTCAAAATCGCGGAATTTGCGCAGCGCCCGTTCAAACACATGGAAATAAATAATAAAAAAAACAATAAAAAATGTCCCATGCTGACAAAAAAATCTGTGCACATTTGGTATCTTTGTTACAACATCTTGGGGTCATTTTATAGTGCTTGCAAGCTTCAGTAATCCTATTCTCTTAGAACTGGCAGACTGTTACACCTGTGTGCCTGACAGAGAGGCCCGTGCCCAGAACACCTAACCCAGGTGGTATCCGAGTCACATGCCTGAACGTCCTCAACTGGATCCTTTCGATGTGGAGGAGTAGCAGCTCCACTCTGAGTTCCTCCCAAATAACTGAACTCCTCACCCTACCTTTTCCTCTTCTTCTTATCATCGTCATCAAAATAATAATAATTATTATTATTTCGCTCTGTTTTCCCCTTTTATTTTTGGTTTTATTTTACCTTGTAAAGCACTTTTTAGTGACTGTAGTGTTTGAAATGTGCTATACAAATGAACTTGCCTTGCCTAAATGTGCCAGAAAATGTACAAACGTTTATAAATAGGGAGAAATGCGCTCTTGTTCTACACCAAGAAAAAACTTTAAATACAAGGATGATTCGTTTAGCCATAGTACATAGTATATATAGTAAATTTTTTCAATCAAATATTACAAGTTCCGCTGGGATCCCTGTTAAGTCTGGGAACCATAAGTTGGGAACCACTGCGTCATAGTCTAAACCGTTTCTTCACTTATTTATACCAATAATTGCAGGTTTTCGATTTCTCACACACAATTATGTGCCTTACTCAAGTAACTTAGCGGCCAGTCTAAAAGAAGCGTCTCCAGTGATCGACATGGAACGCCTCCCGCTCATCCTAGGATGGTCTCGCGAATCATCGGACGACTTCGGCTTTTTCCGGCGTACCTCATTCAGTTAGCTAGCCAAGCTGATTAGCCTGCTACTACAAGCTAATGTTTGTATGATATTTAATGTTATAGCTGAATCTGATTGGATGATACAGTGAGTGCAGAAAAATGGCGGACGTAGCGGGGGAAGAAATTTGTTCCCCGGTTCCTCCGTTACCTCACCCTTCCTCCCGTAACGGCTCCAGCAGCGGTAATGTTACACCGGGCACCGGCGGCAGCTGCCAGACGGCAACCACCGTTACTTCAGGCCCGCGGCTGGTTCGGATAGTAAAGTCTGACTCCGGCTATGGGTTCAACGTTAGGGGGCAAGTTAGTGAAGGAGGGCAACTACGGAGCATAAACGGGGAACTGTACGCCCCACTGCAGCATGTTAGTGCGGTCCTTCCGGGAGGTGCCGCCGACAGAGCCGGCATTTCGAAAGGGGACCGGATTCTTGAGGTGTAAGTACTGTTTTTAGCTTCACTCCTAGCTGGTTATAACGTAAGTAATGTATAATAACCTGTTTCACTTTGTGGCTGTAATGAGCTCATGGCAAACATGACTTTATAGCATCATTCACTAAAACTGGGAACACCAAGATGCCAGTGTGTGCATGCACTGTGACACCGGTCCTGCAGAAGAGCCGTTTATCCCCCAATGAAAGGAGTGTCTGTGTGTGCAAGAGACAAACGATCCAGGGATCATTAGAAATTCACATCACACTGAAATCTATTCCTCTCATCCACAGCATGCCAGATATTCCCAACTCTTCCGCTGTGCACATTTATATCATCCTAAGCAGATGCAGTGTGGATTATTTATCAATGAAACACTTTGTTTACATGTAGCATGAATGTTAAACCAGCTCACTGGTATGAGCATCACTGAATTAGATGTTACTAGCACCGAGGATTATTGTGCCTGGTTGGTTTAGCATCAAGTCTATGCTGAACTGTTGTGAAGACAAACACACAGTATCAGCATCAGTCCTCACGCTTCAGTGTGTCTGTTTGCATGGAATAACATGATGCAGAGAGGGAGGGATGCCTTCAGTTCAGTTCTGATTGGGTTTGCCCTCTAAAAGTCACTTTCTGATTGGTTGGCTTTTGCACACTGCTGTGTCAATGGATGGCCTGCAGTAACCTGGCAGTTTGTTGACCCCATTATTTCTATGTGCAAGCATGTGAATGTATGCATGTTCATTTGGTTATTGTATACAAGATACCCTCTGCTAGTATTATTAGCATAGTATATAGTGATATATTACTGCTGTAGTTGTGTTATTTTATTCCTATGTCATTTTTTTTTACATCAAACTTAATTATTGGCTGTATTCTTTTAGATGAATGTATTACTTGTAATGTTTATGCCTAACCATCACATTAGTTTATGCTGGCTCAGTGTTCACACTAACCTGATTAAGGAAACATCTGACATCTCTCCCATACAGTGGATAAGCCAAATGTGGCTCAGTTTATACACATTCATCGTGCTATTCAGCTGAAAATGTGACCTTGGATGATGGAATATTTATGCCCTCCTATAAAGGCACAATAGACCAACTAAATTCACCAGTCACTTTATTATCCACAACTTATCCACAACTGTCTTAATTCTTTGTGGCACTGATTTAGTAAAAAGCTGGAAATTCTAAGCATTAAAATTATCAAACAGCAGAATATAACAAAAAAAAAGAGAGAGAGAGAGCTTCATTGAAACTGGTAAGTCCACAAAGAGGCAACAAGAGCTTCAGAAAAAAAACTGAGAGTAACAATGTAACAATGTACAAGTGAAATTCACACACACACACAAAAAAAAAAAGAAATTCACACAAGGTAAGCAGGTAGTAAAACAGATAATCTGACAAAGAGGAAGTGGAATAAGGCACAGGTGAACATAATCAGGACAATCAACAGGAAGTAAAACCCAAATCAAGATACAAGCAGAAACTAGCTATCAGAGTAAAATATGATTCAAAACCAGTACTAATACATTAAACAGTTAACTGTCACAATCCAGCTGTCTGGCAGGCAAAGTAGGACCCAGATGCAGGACTCAAAAGACAAGCGATTAACTGGAAACTCAGTTTTTATTGCTGGCAGTTCACAGATAAGGCTAATGACACAGCATTTAGGAGGAGGTAACAAAAAACTGGGGAAAACAGAGGACTTAAATACACACATGAGGCAATTGGGAAGACGGGGCAGCTGGGGAAAACAAGACACAGGTGAACCGAATCTAATTAATGAGACAAGGGGAAGCAAAACTGAACACAATGCATAAGAGATGCGAGACTAGCAAAATAAAACAGGAACTGACAAACACTGCCACCCAGACTATGGCACATGAACTTGATATGGAGACAGATGATAAACAAGCACGGGAACAAGATAGGAAAGACCAGAATGGGATTACAGAAGAGGAAACCAGACAATCACGGAGACAGCACACAGACACCGGACAAACATGGGGACACGACTGGGGAAAACAGAAAGGGGTCACAAAAGGAACCAGATATT
>VUQJ01026749.1:25659-46659 GCA_015108635.1 Andinoacara biseriatus
CTGAACTGACGGCACTGCACAAGCAACAGTAAATGAACAGATTGCGTGGATGAGATCTAAAGCAACAAAAAGAGACAGCTTCAGGACGATGCGTGGTTACTGCATTAGGTCTGCAGCAGAGTCCTTACTTTACCACTCGATGTGTGCGTGGGTTTGTTTGCACTGCTCTTTGTATCTGTGGATGTGTGTGCAGGTGCGCGCAACAGCTGCAGCCACAGATTGCAGTGGGCCCTTGATAGACATGACGTGTCTCCTGCATCCCGCTGCATCGTGTTCCTCTGTTTGTGTGACTCAGTGTGCATCTACTCCCAATAAATAGCTCTGCAGGAGCTGTCGACACAAAGCAGGTGGAGGAAAGAGCCGGTGGAGGAGGAGAGTATCTCAGATTTATTACCTGCACTATATTGCATCTCTCAGCAGCCCCAGCAGTCGTACAGACAAAAGGAGTTCAGTAGGCCATTGAAATGCACAGTGATTTCTCCAGTAGTGAACTATCCTACAGCACATAGAGGACTTACAATGAAAAAGCTTAAATTAATAGCCTCAGGGCGAAGGGTATGAGTCCAGCTATGCCAAGACACCAATTCGCCAAATTCAATCATCGTAATGTCTTTGCATTATTTCACAGTCAATCATTTTAAAGGGGAATTTTTTGCCAAGATCATCACATAAATCCTGGTAAGGACATCCTCTTCCAGTTCTGAATAAACTTCGGGTCACCCCTAAATGCTCAACATTGTACGGTTCAGCAGCAGCATACTAAAGGAGGAAAAGGAGGAGGGGGGATTTGGCCCCCCCACCCCATTCTTCCTTCCCCTCTCTCATTAACGAGCAATCAGTGAAAAACTTTATTGGTCTCTGTCTGCTTTCTCAGCACATTTTTTGCACCCTCCTCTGTTTCTCTCAACCAAGTCATGAAACCACCTTGTTCTATTCCTCGTCTCTTTCACTCTGCATCCTTTCTGTCGGCGTCTCTCTGCAAAGCCCCCCCTTCCTGCAAAGGCTTCTCGTTCTTCCTTTTGCCCTTTTTATTGCTGTGCTTCATTACCTCTATCTTTCCTTTCTTCTTTGCCTATTCTCCTTCACTCCCCCCGTCCTCTGTTCCTGTGTCGCTTTTAAAACTTTGACTGGGAGGAGATGAACCAGAGAAAAGACTGAAAATGTGATGCATGCACAGCGAATACAAAAGACAGGATCATTTATTTTTGCAGACTATTTACAGCTCAGACTATAACAGCCGTGGTGTTCAAGTGTCCAACACTTGAGGAAAATGTATGTCATGATTCACATTCAGAATCACAGTCACGGGGATCGCGTTTTTCTGCAAACACAACAGTGCGAGTGTGACAATAGATGAGCGAGAGTATGTGCGTGTGATTAAATAAAAGACGTGGGAATGTTACAAGACCAGTGACTTGTCCTGGCTTTCACAAGCTTTAATTCAAACCTTATTAACACCAAAGCGGATAAACTACATGATTATAAGGAATGAACAAGGTGTGATTTTTAAATATATTGATTTTAAATGTGGTAGACGTCTATGGATAATCCAAAAGCATCCTCCTCAAGCCCAAATTGAGGGCACGTTTCAAACATCAACGCAGTGTTTAGTTTAAAAATATAAATAATAAACAACAGACTGAAAATGTTCCCTTGGCAGTATGCTAGATATTTTCTTTAGCACTTCAGTAACATCTGAAGCAAGTGCAATTTTTAAAGGAAATACAGAAGTTCATCCTCAGTGCCTCATATCCATCAATTTCTTTTGCAGCTATAGATATCCTACTAAAAGAAAACCTTGACAGAAAATAAATTAAATTGAAGCCTGTACACCACAGAGAAAATGGTAACAAAATATGGGAGCTGCAGATTTAAGAAAGAGTTTAAGAGAGATACTCATTACACAAAGCTGGGCTTAATGTAACCCTGTACTTTTAAACTCTTACATAAATTCTGCTTTATATCCAAAAGCTCTGTGTTAGGTTTCTCTTGACTGGGCACATTCTGGTTGTTTCTCATGACAACAATAATTATATTTTACAAATTTTGCAAAATCAGGCTGTAGGGCAACTTTCTTTAAGGTGCCGTTTTCACAAAAAGCATTTATTTCTAGGTATTTATTAATTAGTCCACAAACTTTTGTTAAAATGATGAAACAAAGCACTGTAACAATGCTGTGAGTATGATCAGGTTCACAGTATACAAGGACAAAGGACAAAAACAACATGTCATAGTCCACTCTGGACTGCAAAACATGAAATACTTGCTGTTTATTTCCGATCGTCCTCGAGAGCAATTGTTCTTCCAGGACATCTGTATCTGTATCATCTCTCAGCTCCTCCTTACTCTGTCAAATCCCTTTTGGCTCTCAGAGGAAGTCTTTTGAGAGTGCTATTCCAAAGTTGGGTGCAGCCATAAGGATAGCAATGGTACAGATGATGTTGAAAACACTGAATCCAACCAGGCACAGCCGATCGATGACAGCTGCAGCAAATTGCCACTGCTCTGCCAAACTCAGCTGACGGTCTTGTTCACGAACACGTTCAACTAAGAACTGCACTTCTGCTAGAAGAGCCTGCAGCTGGTTGTCCACTGCCACAGATCGAATCATCCCACCGTGGGCATGCATCACAGTTGATCTCCCAGACCCACCCTCTAAACCACAGGCCCCAGAAGCTGTGGTTGATTGGTCAGGGTCCAGGCATGCTGGAAGTTCCTGTGGGGGGTTCACGAACTTAGAAGATTGGTGGTTGTGATGAATTGGTGCATTTCCAACTGATCCCCCTACTACTGCTGCTCCCTCTCCTTCTCCTAGTCCACTGTTACCCCTGCCATGACTGGTGGCTCTGCTTCTCTGGACTGGTTCCAGCTCTGCTGTGGTTTGGAAGGTTTGGAATCCCATGTAAGGCAAATGACCATTAGGCTGGGGCTGTGGGTTAGGGCTGGGCTCTCTGTTTATGGGATTAGGGAGGATAACAGCCTGAGAGTTTGCCCTGTGAGGCACTGGGTGTGGCAAAGGGAGGTTGAGCTGTGCCAGGCTGGCTTGCAGGGAGTTCAGACTTTGTGGGAGGATGGAGGGCACTGGAGTGGGGATGGTGGTGGTAGTAGTGGTTGTGGTTGGAGAGGACAGGGTCTTGCTTTGAGAGTCTGCCTGACTGTTGGAAAGAGTAGGCCCCACTCCCTCCCCTGGACGCTTCATCCGCAGAAACCAGGGAACCCACTGCAGCAAAACTAAATTCACCTGGAAGTCAAGGACACAAATACAAATCAGAGCATGCAAGGACATGGATTCACATTTTGACACAGAAACATGCTTCAGATATGTATTGTAAAATTATTATATCTCACTCACTGCTGTAACTTACCCAGCGTGGCATGTGACCACTATCAGGGTTATGGTGATGGAACTGGAGGACAATGACTGTGGCTACCACTGACATCCCAACTATCACCATAGTGCTGGCAAAATACTGACCTGAAACAACACACAAGGCTGTGCTAACAATCTGTTTGCTATGACCAGTGGTAGTAGCCCCAAAAACCACCAACACTGACATACAGATGCACATGCAATTGAAAGAAAAGAAAAAAAAACTGACCTATCAGTGGTACAGAGTCTGAAGTGGCAGGCATAATCTCTGCAACCATCAGCATGAAGACAGTCAGAGAAAGCAGAACTGTGATGCCTGGAGGCACACACAAGACACCGGGGAGTCGTGGGTTGCAAAGAAAAAACAAAAAAGACAGTGAACCCTTAAGAGAAGAAAGTACACAAGTACACTTAGTAGAACAGTATATTTGGTATGCTGCACTTGACTTCTCGCCATAATCATCTGTCTTACTGACAGTCCCAGGAAAACTTATTCGATTTTAGCGTTTTTCATCTTCCCTCTCGCCTTTTCTGTCTTTGTCTCTCCTTCCTTCCATGTCATCCCTCCTGACACTGTGCAAAGTGTCTGACTTAAAGTTTTCCAGTAATGTTAACAGAGAAAGATTTTTGGAGAAAGGCTGGTGTGAAATAAGCTACTGTTTTCTCAGGAAGGGTGAGGAATAATATGCAGCTAGAGAATATATTTTATCTTTGAAGCAGATGCACCATTTGTTTTCCATTATGTCTTGTGCATATTGTCACTCCACGCCTTGTCCCTGCTCCCGTGCTCTGGGATTATTCCTCACCCAGGCTGATTTTCTCCCCAGAGTTGGCAGGCAGCAGGAAGACCAGCAGGGTCATGGAGGAGAGCAGCACACAGGGGATGAGGAGGTTGAGAGCGTAGAACAGGGTTCTTCTTCGTAATGTCACCACAAAAGTAACGTCGGGGTACGGCTCTGCACAGCAGTCATAGAAAACCTCATTGCGATCTCCTGGGACCTCTGACAAAATGAGGAAACAGAGAGATGCGGAAAATGTGTGAGCGGTGAGAAAGCAGGGAAGCAAAAAAATAAAGAATATCATAAAATCAATACAGCTAATGAAATGTATTTTGTCGTATCCATTGAATATTTTTGACTGTGTGTGTGTGTGTGGTTGTGTTAGTGTGTGTGTGTGTGTGTGTGTGTGTGTGAAAAGCTGCATGTGTGCACAGTACTGTGCAAAAGTCTTGAGTTACCCCTTATTTCTTTATTTTTTTGCTTCCAAGGAGCAAACTTTTTCACCCATTTTCAGTTCGGTCCTTGTATATTTTCAGAGGAATGCCTTTTTGTGTGTTTGTTAAGTCACAAAATGCTGACCAATGAATCATTCAAGCATAAAAAGACACTAGGGATGAACCAGTGTTGTGTCTATACATAACAGACAACTTAACAAAGTACCATCAGATTTTGATCAACCATGCAATAACATCTGGAAAGACTGATAACAACCTAATTTTTCAGCTTGACAATGATTCCAAACACACAGCCAATGCAGTAAAAGCATACCTCAATAGAAAAACACACAGTGAAACACTATCAGTCATGGATTGGCCTCCCCAGAGCCCAGACCTCAACATTATTGAAGCTGTGTGGGATCATCTTGACAGAAAACAGAACAAAATGCAGCCAACATCCAAAGAAGAGCTTTGATTGTCATTCAAGAAGCCTGGAGAACTATTGCTGAAGGATATTTAAAGAAATTAGAAGAAAGCTGCCCAAGAGAGTTCAGGCTGTGTTGGAGAATAAAGGAGGTTGTACCAAATATTGACTTTCAAACTTGTTAGACTTGTACAAATTCTGTTTTTGCCATGTATACTGTATCCTTATGTCTATTTGCACAAATTTCAATAATCACTGAACCTATTTTCCATTTTCCTAGGGAAATTTTTTTTTTTAAATGAAGGGTGATACAAGACGTTTGCACAGTACACAGTAGAAATCAAGGACTGCTCCCTCAAAGATTATAATTCTGTGTTATATGGAATTCATTGCAATGATGCAGTATATGTATAAAAACAGAAAAGCATCATAGGAAAAAGCATTAGTGCTCTTCAGATTCTATGGTTACAATCCCATGGCAACAAACCAGACATGTAAATCTATATTGCTAAAAAAAAAAAAACACTTTGAAAACACATCTAATCTAAATGTGGGTAAAAAAGTCATCATGGAGATCTACTGGGCTGGGTAATATGTTAGGAATGAAAGGATTACATCTTTGTATAATGAAAATCAAAATGATCAACAGACAGAGGGCTGAATTCAAAGACATCCCGAAAATCAAAATGAAAAAGAGGCTATTTTG
This sequence comes from Andinoacara biseriatus, assembly GCA_015108635.1. Classification (NCBI taxonomy): domain Eukaryota; kingdom Metazoa; phylum Chordata; class Actinopteri; order Cichliformes; family Cichlidae; genus Andinoacara; species Andinoacara biseriatus. Next base: position 31,376 of record VUQJ01026749.1, read on the forward strand.
TCCATTTTGCTGAAAGTTCATTGGAGCAACTCAAAATGGGGCATGTATGACCCAAGAGCCTTTCGTGTCTGTCAGGGTGAACCTGCTCTCATCTGTGAAAAGCACACTGTGCCATTGGTGGACCTGCCAATTCTGGGATTCTATGGCAAATGCCAATCAGGCTCTACGATGCCGGGCAGTGAGCACAGAGCGATTAGAGGCCTTTAGGTCACCCTCATGAAGTCTGTTGAGACATGAGACATTCACACCAGTGGCCTGCTGGAGGTCATTTTGTAGCTCTGGCAGCGCTCATCTTCCTCCTTACACAAAGGAGCAGATACCGATCGTGCTGATGGGTTAAAGACCTTCTATGACCCTGTCCAGCTCTCCTAGAGTAACTGTCTGTCTCCTGAGACGCTCTTGAGACTGTGCTGGGAGACACAGCAAACCTTCTGGCAATGGCATGTATTGATGTGCCATCGTGGAAGAGTTGGGCTACCTGTGCAACCTCTGTAGAGTCCAGGTATCGCTTCATGCTACCAGTAGTGACCCTGACCCTAACCAAATGCAAGACTAGTGAAAAAACAGTCAGAAAAGATGAGGAGGGAAAAAATGTCAGCTCCACCTGTAATACCATTCTGTTTTGGTTGTTGTCTCATTGTTGCCCCTTTAGTGCAACTGTTGTTAATTTCGTCAACAACAAAGAATCCAAAACTGATGAACAACCCCCTCTGTTATTTAACTGGCCAGATCAATATCCTAGAAGTTTAATGAACTTGATCACATACTCCTTTGATTTTTAAAGCAATGGACATGTTATACATTCAAGGGCGTAGGAGTGAGTTTACTATTGGGGGACACATATTGGAAACCTGACAGATCCAAAAATACTGTGTAGATGTTGGGTAGAATGAATGCACCTGTCTCCAATATTGGAGGGGACATGTCCCCCCCGTCCCCCCCAGTTCCTACGCCTATATATACATTAGTAATTTAGGTCTTTACAGATGCGGTACTGCATGGTGTTAATGTGAACACAGTTACTAAGCAACACGGTCTGTCATCCAGGCTTTTGACAGCTGATCCTACCCAGTAGGTCCCACTCTCCATTGGGCATGTATCCTGATATGTCTGCCTCCTTCATCTGGATGTCCAGCAGCCAGCCATCAAATGTCCATGAGCCAAACTTCAGCTCACAGCGCTGGATGTCAAATGGAAACCATCTCACATCGACATTACATGTGCTGATGAATATTCCTTGAAATGCATAAATAACAGGGAAAAGCAAGTCAATACTGGATAATAAAATGAATGTTGCTTGGTGGGGTAACCATGTGGAAATAAGGGAAGATGAAAATATTTGATTGCAGTAAACATTTTTTGAATTAAAATGCTGCAGCACGAGTTATAGTGCATTTATGCATAATGATTAATGCCTGTTTGGTTTAAAGGAAAAATCTCTGATAAAACGTACCTGGAGGCAAATACTCACAGAAGCCACTGGAGTTGACCTTCACATTGGTCTTAAAGGTCGCATCAAACTTATCATGAGCGCTGAAGAACAATAAAACAGTGGCAGGTCAGCAGATAAGCAGCAGCACTGGTTGCACACACATGTATTTGTATGTCACACACCTGTTGTACAGCAATATGTCAGGTGTCCAGACCTGGTCGGGGGTAAAACGAAGGTTCTTAACTCCAGGATACTCTGATTGGTTCCACTGAAGGTAGTAGTCATACCACTGCTGGGAGACACAATCACAGCTGCATGAACAGAAAATGCTAAAAACGCTGTAAGCAAATAAATACATAAGGAAGACACACACTGGCATTATGATTTCCGTATTGTAATTTTACTGAGGTTTGTTTTTCCTATAAACAAGCAACTTATCCTTTACTGTATGTCTCTCTTCATTTACAGTTACACTTCTGAAAATTTCATCCCTGTGGAAAGGGTTTCTGTGTGTGCGTGCGTGTGTGTGTGTGTGTGTGTGTGTGTGGAGGGGGTTATTCCTTATCTAAGCAGAAGATGGTTCTCTGAGGCAAAATTGTGATTTGGGTTATAAAAATAAAGCTGACGTGAGATAAACAGCTTAGTCGTTTGGCCCAGATTCGTCCAATTCTCAAGATACTCATAATAAGGTCATGCTTGGGGCTGAAGGAAGAGCCTGTTCCCCTGCTGAGGTGCATATGTACTGAAACCCAGCCCATCTGTGATGATACTGGGCATCTGCATTGGGCTTGGGCCCACACAGATCAATACTACATCAGTGTTGTCCATTATACTCACCATCTGCAGCCAGGCATTTGTGGTGAGCAGCTGGTTCTTTTCATCCTTGCATGGCAGAAAGCAAATGAGAGAATAAATGATTTTGTGATTTAAAGGACAAGTTCACATGTTTCAAAAATGTCTGAAAACAATACACTGACTTTATATTTAAATAATTGTCGTTGTTGTAATTGTGCCCTCTTTCTTATGCAGTTCTAATGTATGTGATAGAAAACAAAAGCCACACTCCCCTTTAAGGGTAAAAATGTACTTTTTAGATATTTAATACAGGACAGAAAATCATGTGGATATCTACTAAAGTAGAGAATTTCATATTATGCAAGTAATTTGTAAGTTTCCTCTTTCTGTGACCGTCCCTACACTACCGTTAATCTTGAACATGCTATAAGGAGAAACAGAATAAAAATGTGTGAAATAAAATTTGCTTAACTGAAAGGCTGGGGATTTGCGCCCCAATCTCAAAAGAAATGGAACTTTTGATGATAAAAATGAAGAAAGAAAAATCACATTAAAAGACAGTCTTGAAGAAAATCTGAACATGAATCTGACTGTATTTCTAATTAGACTGGAATGCACGGATGTATAATTGGGATTATGGCGCATTCGTGCCACACGTACCACATCCATGACCTGCATTAGAGTAAAAGAGAACTGAACAGTGAGAGCGTGGGAGTCATTGGCCACCGGTCTCTCCATGGGGTTGTAGTCCCGCAGCAGCTCTTTGAGCAGAAAGCGTTGGTAAGGACCCTGCACTGATACTGAACATGGGAGGGGAGGGGGTTTAAATGAGGGGAGAAGGGCAGAGAGAAAATTGGGAGGAATCAATTCAGCCAGAAAAGCATGAGGTAAAAGTGACAGACAAAAACAAAAACTGTGTCAAAGAAGGCTTTGACACAGCAAGCACTTTAGAAAAACAGTGGGATTACAATGATAGAGTTTGGCAAAGAGTGCCATAGAAATTATATAGGTGGATAGAAGTGAGGAAGAAGAGGCACACTAAAAGTGGGGCTGATGACAAGCACCAATGCAGGTGAAATGGAGCACAAAGCTATATGAGAGAGGATGTAAGAAGATAACATAGGAGACAAAGAGAAAAGGGTGGGAGAGCAGAGAGAAAAACCCTTCTCTTCCTAATCACTTACGTCGCTGATTGATCACCAGCATACTATCAGAGTCTTTCTGCTGTTGTAAAAATGTCAGTTTTATTCCATGCGGAAAATACTGAGGCCAATAAACACTGAGACACCCAGGACAGACACACACAGCACTCACAGCGATGAGAGAAGGCAACTTTGTTCACCCTATAACTCCGCCGACGGCTTCGATTCCTTCTCCACAGGCCAGTGCCTTTGATTTGGATCATTGGTGAATGCAGGAGGCCCATTGAGTAAGTTATAAACAACTACTTTCTGCTTAAAATGGTCTCATACTGCCTTGACTGCTGGCCAACTTTTCAAAGCACATACATTAAAAGTGCTACAGTAAATGGTGTAGATTAATGCACTCACTGCACGGTCACTAATATTCACTAACTAGACAATAATTATTATCAATGTATGCCATCAGTCAGATTAATAGTCCATTAGAGTTCATTGAGCATTCATATATATGATCTATCTGTCAGCATCTACAAAATGTAAACCTCAGCTACTGGATCTGCAGTGGAGATGATCACACGCCGTGGTGTTGCTGGCTCATCATAGAAATAAACCTTTTTTTCTGTATGGCTGTACACAAGTGGGCACGTTCTTTGTCTAAGTGAGCTGCTTTGTCCCCAGTTACTACGATCGGCACTGCTATCCTTACATGCAACAGCATATACAGAATAGGAAACACACACTTGTTCGAGCACAGTCTCGCTCAAAGCGCAGTGAAAGTCACTCACCCTGGAGCAGAGTCGCAAGTATCACCATCCACAGAGCCACAGCTTGCCTCATTCTGCATTCCTCAGTATCGGCAGAGAAAGAGTGGCAGAAGGAGAAATAGAGAAAGAAGATGAAATAAGTAAAGTGAGGAAAAAATGGGGATCTGAAGAGAAAGACAGGCTGTAGAAAAGAAGTGGAGAGAGCTTAATATCAGCAGCAGCAGAACAGGGAAAGGAGGAGAAGGGGGGAGGAAGAGAGAGACTGAGAGACAGAGTGGGTGAGAAATGCAGTGAAATGACTAGTCCTCTAAAGAGGGAGAAAGCTGTTTGTTAGAGTCAGTCAGGTTCAGAGAGATGGGTATACCCTGGCCTGTGCCCAAACTCATCATCCACACCTCCCTGCTCACTATTTCCTGCAGACTTTGTGATATGCAGTTATCTGTGACTACATGTCAGTCATCCTCAATCACTTTATGATGGACTCATTCACAGTTTTTCTGGGTTGGTGGACACCAAGAGCAGCTTTACAGTATGTGTTGAGGGGCTATAATATGTACAGCCATTTAAGTAATGGGGGGGTTTAGTAGCATTAATCCAGTTGTCTTTAACAGCTACTAAATCAGTTGAAATCACATGAAGCATTTGTTAAATGTAATTTTGCACTTTGTAATTTACACCAGGAAACAATATTTTAAAGCTATCTTCATTTTGAACCAGTCAGATTTGACACTAGAGCATTCACAGAGTAGTGGTGACACCCAATGGCTGTGTCAGTAAAATGCATGTTTCTTTTCGTGAGCAGTGCTGTGAAAAAGTAGTTTCCCCTTTCCTGACTTCTTAGTTTTTGGGATATTTGCTTTCCAGTCGATGCCTTTTTTCTGAAATTTCTCAAAAATGCACGCTGCACACTCACGTTTGTGTTCAAGCATATTCTAACACACAAAATGCCCTTTTCAATTCCAGTGAATGGCATTCTCCAACCTTGAAAAAAAAACATTAAAAAGTGAACTTGTTTATTTATTTATTTTTTTACAAATTTTGTTAAAAATTGAGATCGTTCGAGTGAGAACTGGCTATTGTGGGCATTTTAACCGAAAATAGAAAAAGACAATGAATTATCGATAGTACATGTTTAGAACTGAGTACCAAATTCCACTGCAATACATGAACGATTCTCTAAGATATGAATTGAAAATACTGCCAATGATGGAGTTTTTTTTCTTTCAATTTTGGGAAAATTTTTGTTGACCTTGATCTTTGACCTTTGAAAATGAAATCATATGTTCCTGGGTCCCTAAGGAATATTTTCTCAAAGTTTCATCAATTTTGGTTCAAAACATTTTGAATTATGTTGCTAACAGACAAACAAACATAACCTCCCTCCACCATCAGTGGGCGAGGTAAAAATGCATAGACCTTGCAGCCTACTTTAGCCTTTCTGTGCATCTCATTTGCTTTGGCACATTTTCCAAAACTGCTCATCCAGGCAGCAACAGACTGTTGATAACCAGCCATAGGCTAAAACTTCTATCTCAGTGAATAGGCCATTTCCACCAAAATGACAAAGTGCTTTAATACTGTGTAAACCAAGTAATTAAAACATTGTGATGTTTTCTCAGGACAACGGTGGACTCTAGAAGTGTGTTCCTCGCTGTCTTCCCCTAAAAATGTTCACTTAATTGTTGTCACAGACACTGAATGTACCAGACTGTTGATTTTCTAAAGATAAATTAGTGTTATTATGTGTCATATACATCCTACTTTGGTGAGAACATTTTCCTCTGTTTTTCACACAACAAAGCACAGTTACAGGAACAGAAAGCGAAACAAAAAATATTGGAAAATTTACACTGATAGCAAGATAACTGGAGCATCTGCATGAGCTCAAGTACGCACATTACACACACACTGTTTACACAGATTACACAGCAGTCACAGTAACACATACATGGCTGGATAACCTATGCTTTAAGCTGATTTCTGCAAAACATGATAGAACAGAGTACAAGCACAAGATGATTCTGCATATGTTAAGTAAGTGAAAGTTCATTTAGGTATTCTCCATTACAAAGTACACAAAAGAAAATCATGTAGACTATTAGTAGGCCTAGATTGTGTTTTGGTAATAAGTAACAAATCAGCACTGTGAATCACTAGACACACAGTCACTCCTGCTCCTCTGGGCGAGTCATTGATCGAATGCTCTCCATTGCAGCGTAACAGGGGAAGAACCAGCATGTATGCAGAAACCATCTATGCACTGTCCTGTATTCTGTTCTCTAATACAATCTTTAGAAAGAGCCTTTCCTGTCACCAAGTGATTTCTCATCATCTACAGCTCACGTTACCTGTGGTGTGCCGCAAAGTTCAATTTTCAGTCTGATTTTATTTTCTGTTTATTTGCTTACACTTGATAATATTTTACAAACTCACAAATTGCTGCTGGCTCAGTGACGTTAAATGTTGGAAACTTTTCTGCAAAATTAGAATTCCTATTATTCAATCCCAAAATCTCATCTGCATAAAAATCACTGAGAGTTTTCTTGACCCTTCTGTTCCCAAAAACCCACAGGTATTTACTTCAATTAAGCCCCTACCTTTGACCATCACAGTAAAAGGACTGGACATTTGTAACTCCCTCCTCTCTGGCATTAACAGAAAGTTTCTGAATTCAGCAGGTCAGCTTCTAACTGATTTTAGCAGACAGCATCACATCACCCCTATCGTGGCTTCTCTCTAGTGGCTTTAAGAACATTTTACACAATTTGTCTGAGTCTGGCCCCACACTGTAGATCTAAGGATCTAAGCCTGCTCGTGGCTTTAGATCCTTAGGTTGTGACTCTTTTAGCTTTACCAAAGACAAGATTTGAATCCAAAGACTCTGCTTTTGCCATCCAGGATCCCTCAGCTTTGTAACGACTTGCCTGAGGAGATCGGATCCCTGTACAAAGAACTGAATTAAACATACTCAGCATATTTTTCTGTTACCCTAACATCAGCAGTCAGGTTAAACAGTCTGACGAAGCTGGCTATCAACTTGTTAAGTTAACCCAGGCTTAATAAAGTTTAACCAATTTTAAGCCAGGAAAGAACAGACTTTTAAATATCACAACTCTTTTATTAAAACACCAGAGAATGTGATGGGTTGTAATAAAGTATTTGATTCAATTAAGGTTCAAAAGACATTGCTAGTTTTTATTCCTTCATCTGCAGCCCTGGTGGTGTTTAACAGTCTGAGAATAAAGAATTATTAAAAAAACGGAATTAAAATGTAGGCTTAGTCTACATGCAAATTTGATATTAGGTCAGCAAGTAGTTGCTCTGTTATGTTGTCTGTCCTGGTCACTCCCAATGAAAATCTTAAAATCTTCAACTCTGCCACCTCCAGCTCTGCTTCCTGCTTCCTTGTCAGTGCCACCATCTACAAACCATATGGCAAGTCTCATTACCATCCTGTAAATCTTCCCTTTCACTCTTGCTGCTACCCTTCTGTCACAAATCACCCCTGACACTCATTTCACCCCTGACAGTTGTCTCCACCCACTCCACCCTGCCTGCACTCTCTTCTTACCTCTCTTGTGCATTCTCCATTGCTTTGCATAGTTGACCCCAGGTATTCACCTTCACTACCTCTACTCCTTGAATGTTCACCTTTCCACCCATCTCTCGCTCTCATTCACACACATGTATTCTATCTTGCTTCTACTGACTTTCATTTCTCTCCTCTCCTGAGCAAGCCTCCATTTCTCCAGGCTCTCTTCCATCTGCCCCCTACTCTCACTACAGATCACAATGTCATCTGCGAACATCATAGTCCACAGAGATTCCTGTCTGATCTCATCACCACTGTAAATAAGAAGTGTCACAGAGCTAATCTATGTATACTGGTTTCAACAGTAATTTAAGGCTTAAGCCAAAGCAGCAAAAAAAAATAAAAACTAATAATGAACAACCTAACAGAGAAATTTTAAGTTTAAGAAAACACAGAAGGAGATGGCACACTGGTGCAGTGGTTAGCACCGTCGCCTCACAGCAAGATGGTCCTGGTTCCGACTCCAGTACCTCCCTTTATTATTACTTTCTTTTCCATAATTTTTCATATAGCTCCTATCAATATCACGTTTTGGAATGAATCAAGTTTCACAAATCCATGTAATGCACATCGGTATAACCACACAAAACATTCACACACACACACACACACATTTTAATGAAGTATGAAATGTGCACAAATGTTTATCTTTTCAATTGTTTTATTTATTGTTTCTGTCATTTTGTAGGTTTAGTAATGTGCTCAGCAATATTATATTTTTTCAAACTAAAGAAAGAAAGAGATGCCTTTTCAGCCTTCTCCAGTTTAGTGTGTCAGTGTGTCATCGGTACAACTGCTTGTGAGTTATACTTTTAGTCCGATTGCGTTTGTCTATAAATATGACTTGAATAAAAATCAGAACATCCTGAGTAATCGACGATGGTAGTTCACAAGGAATGGCAATTTTTTTTTCTCTAACTGAATGTATGTATACCCTTCTGTAAAAATACCCATCAAGCAAACTGAGGATACTCTTGAACAATATTGGAACCTTGCCGAGATTTTTTGCGTCATTCGTTTGCGACGTCTAGCGGTCAGTCGCAAACGAATGCGTCACTTTCCCCCCGCATCAGTTCTTTGATTGTTTGTTTCGCTGCAGTGAAACATCACACACTAGCTGCCGCGAACTGCCGGGAAACACCGCCAAGTGAGGTAACTGCTTACGGTTCCGGCTTGTCTTGAAATCATTTTGTAGGCTCCGTGTGAAGCCTTTTAGGTGTTTCGCTGTAGGAGACAGTGGGCTGGCTGCGCTGCAGGCGACTGTTAGAAATGGTGCAGTGCCAGTGCTGAGCTAACGCGCTAACTAAGGTTAGCCGGAAGAGGAACGGGTCTCAGTTAGCTGCTGCGGGTTGCACGTTTTGTCCTTTCATGTTGTGGCTTTACCGATTTACAGGTTAATAATAGTCTGAGCTGTCTTGCCTCCTAAAAGGAAAAACCATAAACAAGCTCATCTAACCTGTAGCTGTTAAAGTTAAGCCTCATGTTTCTGCAAAGATTAGCCTCGAATTGTTTTCAGTCTGTTTTAGTCTGTCAGGTACCCGCTGACCTCCAGGTTTAAAGTAACCGAAATTGCTGTTAAACATTTATTAAACTGGTAAGACAGCGTATCTGTTTGTTTTAACTTACAAAAAGCCGGAGGTGTGTTTATTTGAAGCCTTAAGCCTTAGGTTTACCTAGGTACCATGTGTCAAGCTTAAAGTGTGTCAAGCCTAAAGCCTCAGGTTTAACTAGGTACCATGTGTCAAAAAATGTCCTATTTCTCTACTCCTGTTCATAGATTCCGACACCATAGCAAAACTGTCACGCTTTGGTCTAATATTTGTTCGTCCCAAAATGTATTACACGACTTTCAGACACTTGTTTTGCTTTCCTTACTCTCTTCTTAATGCGAGAAACTGATCCGAGCCCGTGTTGTCTCCTTTGTGATCTGCACAGCGAGCATTGAGGAGAGGATGCCCTGGTTCAGTGTAGCGACACATTCAAACAGTGATTGGAAGCTCAACTTTTAAACAGTTCCGGTGCGCCGCTCACGGTCACGTGACCCACAATAGAAACCTATGTTTTCCTCAGAAATGATATCGAAAGTCAGCTTCTGTCTGGAGTCGAGTTTCATTTCACTTACATTAGCAGCTCCTTGGATGTTCCCCTCATTTTCGTAGTGTAACGGTTCAGAAACGCATCTTACAGCAGGCTTTAAAAGCGAGCGACTTCTCCGGTGTTTTTATTTGAGGAGGCTGCGGGCAAACCGGAAACCCCTGCACATTGGATAACAGCTTTAGCATTTGATGTTTTTTTTAAATGTTCTACTCCACCACGGGTTCCGTCTTTATTAATGCGTTCATTAATAACGTATATTTTATTGGTTTTTAGTCATTGTTTAGTCGCGTGACCTTTATGTGGAATCTGGGAAAGCAAGGACGTACTTTACTACTTTCACTTTTTTTCAGCACTTACGCTTATATTTTGAACTACTGTAGGTGAGAACCATAATATCAGTGCGTTATAATGCATCTGAGAATTATGTGAGATCCCACGGGCCTTGGGTTACTTGTTAATATAGCAGTGTTTCCTTCACATATGGAGGCGTGTACACCATATTTGGAGACTTAATTTCTACCATATTTGGTACACATAGGGCACAAAGGTCTCAGTGAGGATGGAAGGGAGTGACTTCCAATGTCAGGCTGTGCATTGGGGGTGTTTATCTGTTTTGTTTTGCTTTTTTTTGTTGTTGTTTTGTATGAAATAGCGTGTGCAGATCAGTTGTCAGATGTCCAGTCTTTGTCTGGGCCAACAGCAGAGGAGAGTATTCTGAAAAGCACATTTGTTATTTTGGCTGTCAAATGTTGCCTTGCATCAGGGTCAAGATGAGTCAGCTCCAGTCCTGTTTGGGCCCTCTGCTGCCGGCCCTGTCTGCCCTTATTACCGTGATGAAACAACACTGTGGTGTTCTCTATTAATGTGGTGTTTGGGCCCGCTCAGCTCTCAGCGACATACCGTTGATGCTGACTGTGCCAGATGTGATGAAACCTGATTCAGTATTGGGTGTCTCCTTGTTGTTAGTGTCCCTGATATAGACATTATTGAGTGTTGTCAGATATGACACTTGAGGAGGAATCAATGTTTGTTTCTACCATAGAAGGATATTAAAGTTCTGGGACTGTGCAGGTCAAAACATATGTTTAAGATTGCTGATTTATTTTCACGTGTGCTTGTATTGGAAGAAGGGAATTACTCTAGCCATTTCTGTGAAAAATAGTATTATAGCCAGAACTGCTGGCTAGCAGCTGCAAGTTTAGTGTCAGTTTGTCTCTGACTTTTTAGCCTATGTTCCTTTTGTGCCCTTGTAACTCTCTTCCTTGTCTGCATCAGTCTCACTTTCTTTCTCTGCTTTGGATCCAGATCCAGCAATAATTTCTAAGGCCAGAAATAATACAGAATAGTTGCAACAAGGTCTGAATTATTAATCAGCTTCCTTTTTAACTGGGATTAGGTTTCACTGTGACTGGGAGAGATAGTATGTCACCTTGCAGTATCCTTGTAGACTGAATGGGTTATAGTAATCTAACATTATACACAGCACTCACAGCTTGTCCTCTCTGAGTTTTTCTCCAGCCTTCCACATGTGCCATATTTCTAATGATCCACTTTGTTGTATGTCACTGCATTTTAAGAGCGCAGCAGAGACTTGCTTAACCCTTGTCCCTGAAGCTGTTATAGATTCACTGACTTGTCCAAGGACGCTTGAGCAGGTTGGAGGGTTGCCAACACAATCTGAACTTGGCTGGAATGACAGTTTCTCTTAACCTCCTGACTGCTCCTTAATTGTTTATTTTTTCACCATTCAATTATCTTGCCGTTATTCGTCTCAATTTATTGGTATTCTCCTAATTTTGCCCTTTGGATTTTTTTTTCTTTCAGGGTCTCTCAGCGTGCAACTTGCCTGCCCTGATTCTGCATTGGGGTATTTTGTTTGCGCTAGAGGACATACTCTAATACTAAAGCTGCACAGCCAACAGCATTGGCCCCCTTCACACTCAACCCCTGCGCTATGAGCAGAGGTAGAGGAGGGCCTTCCAAAGAACACTACTGCAGGCATCCACCACCCCACTTGCAGGCCAAGGAGAACTGCTATAGATCTGACCCAGGCCTAGTCCATCACAGAACTGGGCCACAGCAGATCCCACATCCAAGTTACTACAGTGATCCTGCCTATCCTGAAGTGCCCATACAGCCCTCATCTTCTCTCAACACTTACACCGCCCCCACACCAAGCCACATTAAAGAGGTCCCGAAATCTGTGGCCCATTATAGCTCTCATAACCAGAATCACGGTGCAAGTCCAAGTCCTAACTCCTTTCATGATAAACAGAAAGAATTCCTGACAGGACAGATATCTGAGGCGCCACAATATAGAGCCGCTGTGAGAAGAGGAGGAGGAGGAGGGGGGGGAGTAGTACCCAACAGGGTACATAGTTCTGTATACCAGCCTCTGTCAGAGTACAGTAGATATCCAAACCCCATTAGCAGCCCTAGGTGTAGAGGGAGCTATAGCCAAGACCAGAGACCATACCGACTTGGCGCAGGAACTTCAAGAGGTAATCTAGCACCTCGACACAATCAAAGCCAGTTCCAAGCTAAAAAATATAACCAGCACTCCAATAGACAATGGCGCACTCAAACAGACTCACTTTGTGACAGTTTTAACAGTTTGTTGATCAAAGACAGACCCAAAAGAGGAGGAGAAAGGTTTGACAGGCATTCGTCATCCACAAGCTCAGGAAATTTGAGCTTTGCTAAAGGTAACGTCACTCTCACACCTCAAATACAGGACCAGGTACATAAGGCTTTGGCTGCCTTAAAGCAAAGTGAAAGTATTTCTGCTAAAGTGTTAGCCAAAAAATTGCGTCTTCCCAAGAAAATAGTCAACAAGGCTCTTTACTCTTTGGAACACTCACAGAAAGCCTCCAAGCAAGGACTAACCCCACCTGAGTGGACGCTATACAGAGAACCTCTCAGAGGCGAGGAAGACCAAAACTTTCAAGTACAAAGTTCACCATCTCATCTGTTAACCAGTTCTGAACCCCCTCACAAACCTGAAGAAAAGGTAGAATCAGAAAAGGTGGGCCAGGCCAAAGAGGAGGACTCTGACACAGAATCAAGTTCTTCATATTGCTCCTCTTTAGAATTGTCTGACTCTGAAGATTCCCAGTCATCAGCAAAAGGTCAACACCACGAGAGGCAACATCCCAGCACTACCAGCTCCCCTGATCAGGAACTTAAAGGTGTTGTGATGGCAGAACAGAAGGAGGCAGTTCTGAAATATCTTTTTCAATCAGGGGAGGCAACAGCTCTTAACATAGCAAAAAATGTTGGACTCAAAAATGCCAAGCAGGTAAATCCGATGCTGTACGCCCTAGAGAAGCAAGGTGAAGTCATTAAGAATGGTGAAGTCAACCCTCCTACATGGGAGCTCTCCACTCACCGCCGAGAGAGAATGGAGAGAAGCCTCAAAGCTGCACAGAGCACCCCAGCTTTGGTGGGTGAGATTAAAGTGGATGCCAGCAGCGAAGAGGAGGGAGCGAGGGCCATCTTTTCCCCGTCTCCACTACCACCGTTACCGGGCCTAGAGGTACTGACAGGGGGTTGGATGCCAGACCAAATTCTTAGTGAAGTGGTAGGTATAGTGACAGTTTTTGCTTCATACATTTTAATTTGTTTAATTATAAATATAGTGTGGCAGTGGGGTACGGGTTTTCACTCAGCTGCAGGAGAAGGGGTGCAGAGTAGTTCAGGGAGGAGTGTCGGGTGGAGTGACCGGCACACCTGCCCATGAGTTTGGTAATCAGCGTCTCCCTTTTAAGCAGTTGTCTCCTGTGACAGCTACATCGTAGTCCTCAAGGCAACGCAAGGAGAGAGGAATCAAAGCAATAGGTGTTTAACAAAATCTGACATCTTTGCCTTAGAACCTCATTTTAAAATGACATCAGTTAAATATGATGTTTCACATAACTCATATTTTTGTTATAGCCCACCTCCTGCTGTGTTTTATGATCTCAGATTTAATAGTGCTCCTGACGTGTTTTATATTTGGGGCCACTTTTAATTAAATTCACAACATGGTGCAATGTGGGAAGACTTTCTTTTTTTTTTTTTTTTAATCACACCCAAAGATATACAGCAAATGGCCGAAAGTTTGATCATCTAAAATAAGAGGAATAAATCGTGCAGATAAAAAAGGATGAGCTGTGTAAAGAGTCCTCCTTTTGTCACGCTTTGTGTATTCCAGCTATGCTTCTTTTGTACACTGAAAGTAAAAGCACTCGATCAAAGGCTATACCTGTGCATTCCCCAATTATAGCTCCTCCGGTAAGCCTCTTCTTTCCTTTGTCCTTCAATTACATTTTGGGAATTGAGATACCCTTCAGCATAGCGTACTGAGATTGATTTCCAGGTCACAGTCGGGAGGACAGAGGAGACGAGAAGGAACGAATTAGTGAAATCAGAAAAGCCTTAGGACTTCACAGCTGGGTTGTGGATTGAGCAAAGAAGACTTTCCTCGAATTGTTGTTTGGATTTAGTGCAATTTGCCCTGCTGGGCAAGCTCCACCTGAGCGCCCAAAGTTTTCATTTATACATGGTGTGTCAGTTCAAAGTGGGTCTTTCTCAGCATTTCAATCTGCGTTACAGATTCTTTAAAATGTGGTTGCTAAATGGAATTCAAAATATAACTATAGATGACTAAAATTGGAAACTCTTTCACCTAAATGGGTCAACTCAAATTGATAACAAATTCTAGGTATTAAAAATATTTCCCTGATATAAAACAGCATGGCATCTGAAGAGATTAAAATAATAGCTTAACATTTTGAGACATAAGCTTATTTGCTTGTTTCCCCTTTTCCAGCCTTTGTGCTAAGCCAAACCAACCATCTGTGGATTTATCCAACAAATGTAAAAGCAGCATCAGTCTTTCTTTCTAATTCTCTACAAAATGCTGAACTGTTGCTCTAAAAGAGACACTTTGCTGAAATTGTAAACTTTTTATTAAATGCATTTAGACAAGGCTTGAAGATGTTTATGTTAACTCTTTTACCTCAATTTTTCCCTTTCAATCTCCGGTTCATCCTTTTAGCCCCCCTCCTCTACCTCATGTAAAACTGAAAGCACCAGTGAAGGGCAGTGGTCTACTGATGACATCCCAGAATTCCTCAATGCTATTCGCAGAGAGACAGACGCTGAAAAAAAGGCAGCCGAGAAGGCCAATGCCATGGGGACTGTGGCCGTCTCGGTGGCTGCCCCGCCTCCTCAGAATCTGTGGGCCAAATTGCAGGAGGTGAGGCTGAAGAACCCCGTCAGTGGACTCATGGAGTACGCCCAGTATCTGGGCCAGAACTGTGAGTTCCTGCTGCTTGACCAGTCAGGACCCTCCCACGATCCTAGGTTAGTGACATGATCCACTCTTTAATGTGAAGTTTGGATAGTCAGCATGCTGTAATCTAGACTATACACCAGACTTTGTGAATGCTATTATGCCAGTTACTGGTTAGTCGCAGCTA
>VUQJ01026750.1:0-15226 GCA_015108635.1 Andinoacara biseriatus
AGCCTTGGTAGATTTATACTGTTAAGAAATTCTTCAATATTGGTATCAGATGGACTAATCTGTGGTGAGTATAGGCCTTCATAAAAGTCTTTGAAACATTTATTTATTTGTTGTGGGTCATGAGTAATGTTACCAGTTGAATCTTTAATTGAATAAATAGCTAATTTTTCTTTACTTAGTTTCAACTGGTTGGCCAGGAATTTTCCGGATTTATTTCCATGTTCAAAGTTTTCTAAACGCAGCCTCTGTAACATAAATTGTGTCTTCTTATCAATTATTTCATTTAATTCCAGTTTTAGCTTTCTCAGGTTGTTAATTATATGTTCTTGTGGTGAAGCAGCATAGGCAGTTTCTAAAGATTTAATTTTTTGTTCTAATTCTAACACGAGAGTTTTTTCTTTATTTTTCTTATATGAGCAGTAAGATATTATTCTGCCCTGCATCACTACCTTTCCTGCTTCCCAAAGAACACATGGTGACACTCCAGGTAGACCATTCTTCTTCTGCCTACTTTCTAATATGGTAATAAAATGCAAGGGAGTGCAAATTAAGCAAGTAAAAACCATTAAGCCATAATACAGGATGTTTATGCTACATTTGCCCTTTTAAATCAAATTTTTATATCAGCAGTATTACATGCTTTTTTTTTAATTGGACTTTCATATCCAGCATAGTTAAACAGTGAAGTCTTTCAAACCAATGCCTGATACACACTTTTTACACCATCCCCTCTGTACTGTCTCAATGTACTAACTGTATTCACGCACAATTCCCACACTCTAATACATCAAATAACAAAATGCCTCTCAAATATCATGTATAATTTTAACCCACTGCCCACACCTTACTTTTCAAGAGTGAAGCTACCCTGAAAAAGTGTGAGAAAGTAGAAGCAGCCAAAAAAGGAGAGACGTGGTCCGAAGCCGTAATTTTCTAAATATATATTCAATCTGGAAGACGAGGAAGTAATGAGGAACTGAAGGAATTAGCGAGGTAAAGAGCAGCGTGTAAGCAAGATACACATAACATGCTTAAATGGTCCTAATTAAGGATCCAGCAATGACTCATCCGCCGCGTGTGTGTCTGTGTGTGCGTCGGCGGTTGCGAGTTTGTCCTTGTATGTGTCAAATTAGTATCAGCACGACTGGAGGAGGTGTGCTACAGTATGTGGGCCCTTGTCTTCTCACCTCACACCACCGACCCATACCAATAAAACAAACCAAAAACAGATAAATAAATAAATAAATGCTTACACACTTAAACATCAAAAACAGATATCAGATCTGTGAAGACAACCTAACTTGACAGGCTATAGAGCAAAATGTCAGGTGCTACATTAAAAGGTCAAAGTTTCTCTCAATTTCTCACATATGTAGTTGTCGTCAAGCTTCTCAAAGACGTAATCAGGTGGCCCGTTTCATCTTTTTGTTTTTATCAGAAATGTTAGAATTACTGGGTCAGAGCGAACCTTAAAATCAAACCTCTTTTTTTTTTAGTGCTGATTATATTGCTGAAAAATATTTTTGCACTGTGCATTTGTTCATGAAATATCAACCTGCATCTACTGAAGGCAATGAACAGATTATCACATAAAGTCAATAATGGATCAGATATCTTTCAGGTATCAAAATAACTAAAGGCAAGTGCCCCCAAGAACCATTTAAGAGGAGCTGAAATTCATCTGGACAAAAATCACCTCAGGCACATACATTCAAGACAGAAACTGAAACAGTGTAAATGCTTCTGTCTCTTCAAGATGAATGTGTACGTGTTGCCCTTCCAAGTGTGTCTATGTCTTTATAAATAGCCACTTACAGGGTCTGTACCCTGTGAGAATGACAGATGAAATGACTCTGAAATTAGATGTTGTTCTCCCTGTCTTATTAAAGCAATGGTTCTCAAACTATGGGACAGGCCCCGCTTGTGTAGGTGTGGACAACCAGGGGAAATATATGGAGTGAAACTAAGCTGAGTGAATGTGATTTTTCAGAGGAAAAAAACAAAACAAAACACTGCTAACCAACAGCAATGCGGTACTAACCACTGCATCACCATGCCGCCTCACATCAGGAAGGTCCTCTATTTGAATCTGCTGGTTGGTTTTTCTGTGTGAAGTTTGCATGTGGGTTCTGTTGTTCTCACAGTCCAAAGACATAATTGGGGAATCTAAATTGTGTGAATGATAATTTTTCTCTCTCTTTTAGCCCTCCTGTAATAGACTGCTGAGCTGTCCAGAGTGCATCCCACTTCTCACTATATGACAACCAGGTTAGGCTCCCACAGACTCATGACCAAATTCAATAGGCAGTTAAGTAAACTGATTGGTGGATAGAGAAAAATAATCAAACACAAGTTTATTGATTCTGTTTCACCAACCTTTATTTAACTTGGATTCTTCCTATTTCCTATTCTTCCTACTTTTTTGGCTTCTGAAGGCATGCCAGAAAAACTGTGCCCAGTGATGTGGGATGTTTATAGTTCACGCATTAAATTCAAATACCCTTATTTGAATATAGCGTGGGAAATGACAGAGAAAAATGAATAAAATTTGCTTTTTGTCTAAATTCAGTATGGTTCATAAACCATCTACTATGACATTTCTGACTGTCCCACCACAGTGTTTTTAACCCACCTACTGTTCCAAAAGACATTTACTACATTTCACACTACTGATCATGCACTCAAATTCTTTCCACACCACATAACATGTCGTCATCCATGCACATCCTCAACCTGGAACCATACCTGGAGCAAGTCTTGTATCCAACCCACTACTAACTCTGTTATCTCTCCACCACAGGGTTGGACACTCTGGCAGTTCATGTTTATCATTTTGACATGTTTTGTATGTGCATTCTTGCATGAACACACCTTACCCCCACTGACATCAATTGTCCCCACACTGTCTCTGGTCAGTTTTACTCACGTATGCCTGAAAATACATTATCTATTAATCCACATCCACAGTGCCGATTCACTGACCACTGATCAGAGAGCTTGTGAAAAGAAATTAATGAGTACATTGTAAACATTTAAGTGACATTTGAAGATTCATATTTGAACAGTGTAATTACAGTATTACACACTTTCCCATGTAAGACTGCTCCTCCTATTAGTGGTTTATTTGATCAATTACATTTCTAACCCACACTTAGCATTTAAAAGGGTGATATTCTCAGAGTTTGTCCAGGCATTTAAAGAGAACAAAGAGCAGTACAAATTCTTTGACTTCCCATGTATCGCAGTCTTACTATAATTTCTTCGGTGTTTGCTGATGGAGGTCACAATGTCATGGCTAATCTGTAATGCAAAGCCTTATGGCTTCTGAATTCAATTACCCCCACCTATTTCTTTAACATGTGCTGTGATTAATTAAAATCACTGTTATAGGAGGGCAGGTGAAGGTTATCTATATGAAGTATCTACATGAATGCACCTATTTCAATTTAGGTGAAACGGAAGAGGGCACATTCAAGGCCACGTATTCATTGTTGCAGATTGTATTTGAACTTGCATAAATTAATAACTTTTTTCTTGCGTGTGCATTCACTTTTCAATTTTAACGTAACATACACATAAGATGAAGGGCGCTCATATTTCTCCTGATTGCCCAAAATTAATGGATGAAGCCTGTTATAATATTTTATCATGCCACCTTTTTCCTTTCTTTAATCCTAATTTTGTATCAAAGCAAACAAAGATAAACACCTGCACTCTCAGCTGCTTCTTACCTCCTCTGCGCTTTATTTAATTTTCTTCCCTTTTTCCCTGCCCTCAATCCTTTTTCTCTCTATTCATTTTCCCGCTCTCCTCTCGGACTCGTTCTGCTCTCCTTTCTGTGAGGCAGTGATTAAAAAGCATTATAGCCAAGGCCTTAGACATATCAAGAGAGCTGTGTTGTGGCTGAATCAACAGTGTTGAATGGTGCCAATCATTTTATTGATTTCTTCATCTTGCAGTTTGACATTGTATGCTTTGAAATGAAAAGGAGCAGAAATGCTCCAGTGTGTGAGCAAATGGGAGAGTGTACATAAAGCTTTTTTCTTTTTCTTTTTTTTTTAAAAAAACATACTGCATATTTGTTTACTTTCATAGATTAACATGCAGAGGGGAAGCTTATACTTGGTATATGCTTCTGTTCACATGGAAAGTGTCCTACGCTGTCTGAGCGCTATCCCTGTTCTTTGTATAAATATATCTGTCCATGTTATACAAGCCAGACCACATCTGGCTGGGTAACTTATGAGAAAGCCATGAATACACAGGCAAGTGCAGCACTCAGCATTGGCTCTAGTGCTTTCTGACTGTACTTGTGTTTCCTTACAATGTAATGGTTTCACTGGCCTTGCCCACTTGAGATCAAATTGGGCCACATAGCCCATGACATAAAATGAGTTTGACACCCGTGCTCTAGTGGGTTAATGTGCTGGCTCCATCCACGATATTTACAGGCTTTGAACACATGTTTTCTGTCAGCCAGAGATGTCCTTTTCTATTTTATTGCCTGCATTCCAACACTGAAGGTGACAAGTTCCACAACATGAAATGTACAGTAAAAACTGGAGGACAAATTCAGCAGAGGAAAAACACAAGTTGTGTCACCGAAAGTGGTTATTAAGAGGTGTAGTACCTGCACAACTCCAATGATGATTTTTGACATGTGACAGTGGTTTTGCAGTTTTAAATGTGCAAATGACCTGTTGTGGCAATGGGGATGTCAAATATAAACTGCAGTCAGAGAAAAACACCCATAGATTTGTTCTAAAGTGCTTATTCCCAAAATTTACAAAAGAAATTGTTATAATATTGTGGAGCCAATTTGATTGCTACCACATTTCTGGCAGTCACATGGTCATAGCTGTTGCATGGAAATTCACACACAGGCACAGTAGGATTAGCAACAGGATTGCCCAGACATCACAAAAATACCACAGGGGGAGATTACGCATATCTATCTACCACACTTCTTTCGTCTTGTGTTGTGTGCAGTGTTTGGGACTGTGTTAGGAAAAAAAAAAGATCTGGTGGTTACAGAACATGTGGTCTACAACCCACATGGAAGGCCATTTAAACGGAACTGCTTTTTCCCCTCTTCACTCGCTTTATCTTTCTTTTTTTTGACAGCACCTCAGGCCACATGTGGATCCCACGAGGGCACCTGCTGTGTGGGAAATTGATACAGTTCTCCAATGACCATGGGCAGGTAATCAAATCAAGAAATGGCCTTTGTCCACAAACCTGACACTGGCGAATAAGGAGGTAAATGGCACGCACACATCAATAGTCTGCATAATATAACTCTTCACTCTTCAACTAAAGTGAATTGTCTCTGGCTTTTTTTTTTCATATTAAGAGGCTTATATGTAATTAATATTCGTTCTTCACTTTCGTAATTTTCTTTAAAAAATCATATGCATTTTTTAGCATTTCTGAAACAATCAACAAGTGGTGATTAACCAGTAGGGTAATTACGTACACTTCCTTTATTGCAAAGTTTAATTGTGACATTCCCAACCTGGACAAAAAGCATAACTACAGTGCTGTGAAAAAGTATTTCCCCCCCTTCCCGATTTCTTATATATACTGTATCCGCCTGCCAGTGTAGGTGCTGACTGCCTGGATCCTTACTCTCTGCAGGTACTTGGCGGTTGCAGCTTTCCAAATGGCATCTTCATGGTTCCCATTTGCCTGTGGAATTCCAAGATACTTTAGTTATCCTCAATATCTGCAATAATGTCTTCTGGTAGTAAAATCCCCTCGGTTCTGACTACCTTCTCCAGTCCGAATGACATTCCGATGTCATTGCTGTAGGTCCCAGTGGTGTGGATCAGTCAATCAATGTCTTGTTCACTCCTGGCATACAGCCTGATGTCATCCATGTAGAGGAGGTGGCAGATGTTTTCTCCATTCCATAGTTGGTATCCGCAGCCAGTCTTGTTAAGGATCTGGCTGAGAAGGTTCATCCCTACACAGGACAGCAGTGGGGACAGAGCATCTGGTTGGCAAATCCCACACTTGATGGTAACTTGTGCAAATGGCTAGAAGTTGTCCTCTATTGTTGTTCTCCACATCCCCACTAAGTTCCTGATGAAGGCTTTTAAGGTCCTGTTGATCTAGTTCTAGGCATTCCAGGATCCATGTGTGAGGCATTGAGTCATTGGCTTTTTTGTAATCTGTCCAGATGGTGCACAGGTTGGTCAGTCTGGTCTTACAGTCTCAAGTAACTCCTCTTTCCAACTGTGGTTCACTGGAATCCCAAAGCCTTAGAAATGACTTTGTAACCCTTTCCAGACTGATAGACGTCAGTGACTTCATTTCTCAGCTGCTTCTTGAGTCTGTGGCATGATGTGTTGCTTTTTGAGATCTTTTAGCCTACTTCACTTTGTCAGACAGGTTCTATTTAAGTAATTTATTGGTTCAACAAGTCTTACAGCAATCAGGCCTGGGTGTAGCTAATGAACTTGAACTTCTAAAAATGTGGTTAATCACAGTTAATTATGATTTAACAAGCGGGTGGAGCAGTTACTTTTTCACACAAGGCCAGGTAGGTTTGGATACATGAAATCATCATTTAAAAACTGCATTTTATATTTACTTTGTCTAATATTCAAATTTGTTTGATGATCTGAAACATTTAAGTGTGACAAATGTGCAAAAGACTAACAAATCAGGAAGGGCGCAAATACCTTGTCACAGCACTGTACATTTATCATCTTTTCTTCAATTCAGTTCAATTCCAGTAAATCACAACAGTTGCCTCAAGGTGGTTTATACTGCAAGGTAAACACCCTCAGTCAAGAAGTAATAAGCTGGATTTCCTTTGCTAAAAAAAGATAAAAGTGTCAAGTCAGCCCGTACAGTAGAAGTACAGGTTTTCATACGGTTTTGATTAAGGCTGTGGATTCCCTTTGATAGAGGACTTCATCTTGAGTTGCCAGGACGAGTGGCAGGTTGAACTTCAAGTAAAGCTGAAGCTGGCTATCAGTGCAACCTCGGACACTAATAATTATTTTCTGAGACAGTCCATGGTTTATGGTTTATGGATAGTGAGCAGGTCAGTGGCCATCTATAACTAATAACTGGTCACCTATAAATATTAGTACTCAGCTTGGACCCAAATAAAGTTATCAGCTGTAGAAAGTAATTAAAGCAGAGATGGTATATTAGATGCTTGTATGACAACTGGGCGTCCCTTTGCCTTCCCAGCCCCTTTTGTATTAATCCAGGCATAGGATGACAAAGGGAAGTCCATAGGTCACATGGCTTGATGATGAACAAATGGACACAGTGCACTGTTTTGTCCCTTTAACACCAGAAATATTTCTTAAATCCTTGAAGTTAGAGGATTAGGGAGGGATGGTGGTAGTGTTAAGACTTCTTCTAAGAGTGAAACTGACATTTAACACTTCCTTACTATCAGCAAACATCAATGATACATTTGACAGCGAATAAAACTGGTGCTGACAAAGAGAAGATTTGGATCATGGCATTGCTCTCAACACTGTGTCAATGTGCTGACTTCCTGACGGCTTCCCGAGTTTTACAAAAAGCACCGGTGTTAAAGTGTTTGCATTCATGTCAACCGAACCCTGAGGAAATTATATTAAAATGGTTTTACGCTGACAGCAAAAGAAGGTAATAACAAATAAACCCTGGCTGCAAACAACATTTATCTGACTCAGGTTTGCTCTTGGCTCAATCAAAACAATACTGCAAGAGGCTATTGAGAAATATATTTAAAGGGTATCACAGAGGTTTATGTGCAATTGTGTTTCGCTTGTGTCTGTGTATGAGAGACAGAATAGGAGGATGAGATAGAAAAAAGACAGAGAAAAGCATTTTGTATTCATGTAAATCCATTCAGTTTCAAGCTAAGGTATAATGTGAAAACTGAAAACAGATAAATTCAATGTGACAAGGGCTCAGTGGCGGATGAAGACACGGCACAAAGGCAAATATGTCGACTCAAAAACACACAGGAAAGAACATTTATGTTTTTGAGCACATGAACAAGCATTTACACTCGCCCGACCTCCATGAGCACAGGACGCTTTTGGTGCAACTAATTCTAAAAAGACACAAAGAGCTGGACAAAAATACAGTGAAATTGTGATTTTTTTTAAAATGCAATATTATTTAGCTGATATATATATATAAAAAAATAAACAGTTGTTTGTGCAGTGAAACCAGTGGCTACATGCACTTTTGAGTGTGAAGAAATGCAAATAAACAACAGAAAGCACTCTCAACCGTTTCATTACCTCATTGGGTTTATAAGGATACATTATTTGATTATTTGAATTTCTACATGTATGGTAGTGCTGTGCTTGACACTATGTCTGTATTTGGCTGCTGGTTTGGTAGATGTAGGCACCAAAAAGAAGAAAAAACAGATTATCAAGCAGATTTATTTGAGGAAAGAGTTCATCTAAGCTGTCAAGAAGCTTTGAAAGAAAAAAATAAACCGCCCCTGAAGGGAGGGGCAGTTTCAAAGGCTCCTGAAGTTATATCCAGCTGGCTAAAAATACACTTTCTGACAGCATGTGTTCAGTATAAAGCAGGTAATGATAATTTTAGTCTACAAAATAGAGTGAACCCAATTAACCCCTGGTGGTGTTGCCGATAAAGCAAGGATTACAGTTTCATGCTGCTGTTATCACTGGCTGCATTATTTAAAAACACCAACACTAATGTAGGGTAAATAGGTCAGTTTGGCTCAGACTGAAAGATGCAGTAATTTTCACTCACGTGTGTTGATTTTCTGCAGGGAGATATGTTTCTCTAGCTGGCGTCGCAGTTTGACCTCAGCACCATACTTTCCTGTGGTGCCATTGTCGGCCAGGATGAAGTGGGAGTGGAGACTGTTAAGAACCGTCAACTTGCTCATCGGGTTGGACATGGTCTGGTATGGACGCACCACCTGGCCGAAAGAAGTTTGACAAAGTAAGCATGAACATTTTAATAGGAACACACTTTCTTAACAAGGAAATATGAAACTACAGCATGCTCCTGTTTTCAAGAGTTTTAAATTAAAAGAGGTTTTCATAAATTTTGCTATTTTACCTAAAGTTGAATCTATGCCTCAAGAGAGCATGACTTGCCAAAGCTTTTTGAAATCTGAATAAAATAACCCTAATGATGTCATCTGGGATAAGCTTGGCTCATGTTTTGAGACTCCAAATATTTAATGGCTACTCTATGGTACAAACTGGGCCATAGAATTTCAAAGGCATTAGCATTTGTCAAGCAGTGAGAGACTATAATGGCTCCACAGTGCAGGCGCAAAAGATCCCCAGTTCAAGATAGACATCCGCAGGAAGATTGTGTCAGGAAAGGCACCTGGCGTAAAAAAACTGCCAAATCAAATATGGGGAGCCATCCGCTGTGGTGACCCCTTCTGAATAAGGGAGCAGCCGAAAGGAGTGTTACAGGCAGAGAGACTATCTCAGAGAGAATACTGGCAGTGAAATCATGGATGATATACAGATAGGATCCAATTTGTTCTGCTCCAGTTTTGATGGTTATTTAAAAAAAAACAAAAAAACATCTGCCTCGTGAGCCTTTCAAAAGTACTGGATTACTCAAGAGCTTGGATACCAAGCATATTTTCAAATCAATTAAAGATTTTTTTTGTTTTTTGCTGTTTATTAAATAATTATAAAAATAGTGGTGGTGGCAGTGCAGCGGTTAGAACTGTTGCCTCAAAGCAAGAAGATTCTTGGTTTGGACATCCTGGTCAGCTTGGGGCACGATATTCATATACCAGTGTGGATATTCTCCAGATACTCTGCTTTACTCCCAAAGACACACTTATTAGGTTAACGTGTGGTCGGTGACACCTCTTTAGTATACGCCACCTTTTGCCCTGTGACAGCTGGGAGAGGATCCATCTGCACTGCAACCCTACAGTGGATGAGCGGCCAATTAAATTGATTTATTTTAAATGTTTTTAATTAAGAGTTGCCAATGCTTTTATACTGTGCATGTGGTGCATTCACAGTCAAGTATCCAATAATTATTAACATCACTTTCATTAAACTGCTACTAAAATTACACCGAGTTTCTCATAAGTTTCTCACAAGCTTGGATTATACATTATATTGGGACACTGTCTGACACTTTGAAATAAACTCATCTGGTCATATATAGACAGCAAAACCAATCACGCATGAATAAAGAGCCTGGGCACTTAATCATCTCATTTCAGCCACCAACATTAATTGGCTCTGCCTGACTTATTCAGAGGGACAGAGTGCGAGACATTTTGATGAAATTTTAACAGTAACATAATAGTGATTCCCAGAGATTTCACTGACTCAGCATGGGCCTCATGGTTCTGCCAGCTGTCCAACTCGCTGTGAAGGAGTGTTTATTGGCTTACTCAGTATCTCAGTGAATAAGCTGTCAATTACACTTTACAGGTTCTGTGAACCCCTTTTTTCACAGACTTACATCTTTGCCAACAAGGTCCTCTTGATTTTCTACGATGCCCCATGGAGCAATACCAATGGTGCATATCTTCCCCCGTGACTTGGAGGCGTGGTCTTTCAGCGCATCACCCACATGGCGAATCACACCTGCATGTGTACAAGGGCACGTGCGCATGATTGTTCAATGCGTTTAAGAGAAGGATAGAGAAAAATATGTTTTGTCAATGCAAAGCCATGTCAAATAATTGCATACTCTGCTAAGATAGATAAAAATAATCTGAAGACACACACACACACACACACACACACACACACACACACACGCACACACACACACACACACCCCTTAAACACAGCCAGGTTGTAGCTCCAGGCCTCTAGTAGCTGTCCT
Organism: Andinoacara biseriatus; assembly: GCA_015108635.1. Classification (NCBI taxonomy): domain Eukaryota; kingdom Metazoa; phylum Chordata; class Actinopteri; order Cichliformes; family Cichlidae; genus Andinoacara; species Andinoacara biseriatus. The sequence goes on from VUQJ01026750.1 coordinate 10,822, forward strand.
CAGGGGAGCAGCAGTCAGACCTGGGGGCCTCTTATCCCATCTCTTCAGCTGACATTCATTCTTTTTTTCCACCTCCACACACTGTCCCTCCAATCCAGCCATCCATTATTTAGGCGTCTTTCTTTTCTCTTCCTCTTTTCTCCTCCTGCACCCATTCTGTCACTAAATCTTACTTTCTATTCCTTTCTGTATTCAAGTGTGGGCACTCTACATCATCCAGTGTTGTATCATCTCTTCCTGTCTGTTCTTATCTCTTCTATTTGAACATTGTTGTTCCACCTTTTTATCTTATTTTAAGTGTGCGAACTTCAATCTAAGATACTTAAATAGCATCTCTTTTTGTTCCCTAAAAACAATACAAGAAAAAAATTGCAGTTAACTCTCTTACTGAAGCCAAAGCAAAGTTGATAAGACAAATTTTACCCCACAGCAAAAATACCATATGGATGTGTAATGTGCACTAGTTCAGAGCTTTAATAGAGCTCCAGTTCACTCACTGAGACCTCCTTACTTATACATGGCAACAGCATATTTATGAATAATTCATGCGCTGCCAATCTGACAACTGACACTCTGGTTTTTCCTATAGTCATTTCAGCCAATCTTGTTTCACCACTTAAACTGTTGCCCAGTTGTTTTTTTCTGCTATCAAGCTCTGAAACTTTCTTCCTGGATTTTTTTACACTTTCACCCCCCCAGCCTCAGCATTCAAGATCCAGTCGACTGAGCCCCTGTCTTATTCTGCTCTGGGCCAAAATCATAGAAAAAACTCAGCACTATAAGTAGGTGACTTCCTTAGCCTTCTAAAGCTGCCTTCTCTGTAACTGTGATCCGTCTAGATTGTAAGAGCAAAGTTCACGCATTAATTTCAGGGGTTACCACCTCTGTTTATTTATTTATTATTCTGGATCCATATGGAACACTACTCTGGTAGAAAGCTGTATTGCTTAGTTCCAAAAATAAAAATGATTGACAAGTATAAGTTTTTGATGGGCCCTAATTTCTGTCCTTCTCTCAGGCAAGTAATAAAAGAATAATAACACTTGATCTGAATGAGCCACCCTTTCATTGACTTTCAGTGATTAAAAAAAAAAGCAGTCTAGACTACTTGACATGTTTTCATTGTGTGCTCAAAGCCATTTTACAGCAATCCAGTGGCTGAACAGCTTTAGAGCCTAGACACACTTGACAAATGGTTATTTAATAGCTGGTAACTTATGATAAAGACTTGAACACACTCATCCTACTTCTACTAGAAATGCCCACTTCATTTCTATAAAAAGGAACAAGGCTGCACAAGTAAAATGTCCACATTTTATATGTTTTACCCTGCATACAGTCATTCAAACAGCTACTTAAATGAAAGAGTTGATTTTCAAAATCAGAATCTGTAGTTTACCTGTGTTGACTCCTCCAGTGAATATCCAGGCTCCTGTTGTCATGGCAGCCTTGATGAGCCCTTTGCCAAAGACCTGCTTGAGTTTGGGCTGCAATTCAAAGTTCTGCAGGCCCCCGTGGACTGAGATGAGCAGCTTGGGCAGTTCCAGCTGCCACTCCTTGGTCATCAGGTGGAGTAGCAGGTCAGGCTTGGTGTCATAAGACACTCGTACGTACTGCAAACAGAAGGACGTGTGTCAGCGAGACACATAAAGTCATAATAAAAAGGCGGTACACCCTCTGCCAATTCTGAGGTTTTATGTACATAGTAAAAAAAAAGCAGGTTTTAAAATTAGGTAAATACAACCTTAGATGAACAACAAATGATGAACAGTCCATCATTATACATTATTCACATGTGTAAAACATTCAAGACAGTTGCCAATCTTCCCATTAGTGGCCGTCAAAGCAAATTCACTCCAAGCTCAGAAAAGAAAGAGCTACATCTCCGACTCTACAGGCCTCAGTTAACATGTTAAAGATTATGACAGTACAATTAGAAAAAGACTGAACAAGTATGGCCCGCTTGGACTGCTTGGCAAGAGAAAGCCTCTTCTCTCTAAAAAAAAAAAAAGAATATTGCAGCACAGTTGCATCTAAACAACCCATAATACTTCTGGAACAATGTCCTTTAGACAGATGAAGCCAAGTGGAGATGTTTGGCTGTAATGCACAACACCATGTTTGGTGAAAACCAAACAGCATATCAGCACAAACACCTTACACCAGCTGTCAAGCACTGTGTGCCACAGGATCTGGGCACCAATCACTGACTCATTGAATACCAAAGTATTCTAGAGTCAAATTATGAGGTCATCTGTCTGACAGGTAAACCTTAGCCAAACTTTGGCCATACAATAGGACAATGATCTGAAGCACAGCAATAAATCTACAGCAAAAGAAAAAAGAAAAGAATCAAGGTGTTGGAATGGCCCAGTCACAGTCCCTGATGGCCTGATTGAAATGTTGTGGTGGGACCTGTGTGCATAAATAAATGCCTGCAAACTTCAGTGAAGTACAGCAAAATTGTGAAGAAGAGTGGGCCAAAATTCCTTTAAGTTTTTTTTTTTGGTAAAAGTGGTTCTACAAGTCACTGAATCGTGGGATGTACTTAGTTTTTCACACAGTGATTCTGCATTTTGGTTTAGCTTTTGTTAAAGAAATAATGACATGACATAAAATGTAATGTTTTGTACTTCATCTGAGGTTGTATTTACCACATTTCAAGACCAGCTACGGATGAGCTTATTTTTATTGTGTTTGGATATGTAAAACCTTAGAAATGACAGGGCGTACTTTCTTTTTGCCATGACTGCACGGATTACATGCAGACACACACAGCTACACAGATGTGAACACACCCTGTGTTAAAACAAATCTGTATTTTATGGACAAGATTATGAAACTGAAACATGTAACAAGGATCAGTGTTTCATATGTACCTTAGCGTAGGACTTTCATTTCTCAAGTTAGAAAACGTATTGAACAGATGTTTGCTATGATTGAAGAACCACATGCATTATGGAGCATCTGTTTATCTCTCTAATGCACCCGCAGAAAGCCAACCTGACATGTGTCTGGATGAATAATTTAACACTAGCAAAGAAAAAAAAAAAAAAATCAGACATAATTTAGGTTTAATCATCTGAATTCCCCAAATTGCTGCAGTAAAGTGTGATATGACTCTGTTACTGTAGTTATCACAGATTCCGCGAATAAAATGTAACATCAGATCGCATTAAAGGATGGATCAATTAATCAGGCAAAACGCAATCTGCTGCAATCTCATAACACTTAAGTCTTTTAAAGAAATATTTCCACATTAATTCTAGTAATTTGATTGATTCTGTGGTGACTGATTGATTCTCCGAGGTTTCTGATTGGACACATTTTGTCATTCTCCGTAAGGCACACAATGAGCCCTGATGAGTCCTCGTGTCAGTGTCATTTTCATTTTGCATTTGGACTGTATCAAATATATCAGTTGAAAAAAAAGCTCCACAAATATTCATCCATTTTTAGCCCTGGCACAATTTTTCATTCAGGAAAAGTTATTTTAGTTACTCAAACATCTAACAGTTTCCTCCTCTGTGCCTCTGTGCTGTCACACTACATCTGTTTACTGAAGCTACGAAACATATCTTTAGATCACATTATGCACTTTCAGCTTTCACCCCTGAATGAAGATTTTATAATCTTCTTTTGATATCAAATTCTATGATAATTGCTCAGTCTACTCAAACTTTATACTCAATTTATGTGCCCTTTTTTCATAATAGAACATGTACTGAACATCATTCTAATATTTCTCAGATATTTACACACGGGAGCACCTCCATCAGAGGTTAAAAAGAGCTGTACGGGCTTAAAGCCTCCTTCCTTCTACTGTTTGGGAATGTATTTTGGGATATCTAAAACCTTTACTCTGTTCTTGCTTGTCTTTGGAAGTTACCTGTGGCCTTTAACATAGCCCAGGCAGGCACACAAATGCATTCTTAGAGCCACACAAAATAGATTTCCTGCATTGTTGCGCTCAGGTACGTGTCACCAAAAATTCTCAAGTCTTAACGAAAACACGAGCTGCAGTCCGCCTGCGGCTAAGGTCGGTGCTGCGTGAAACAACAACAGAACATTGGCTGCTTTTATTTAGGTTCTCTAATGCTCAAAACAATCATGTTGACCGGTTCCATAAAGCTCAGGGGAAAACGCTAATCAAATGCAACACTGTGAATGTGTGAAGAGAGTCACCATGGCTTTGTTGGAGTGTCCTCCTCCCTGGAACTCAATGGTGCCAAAGGCATCAGTGGGGCTGAGCTGTGTGTGTTTGCTGATTGACCACTTCTCCGACAGGCTGTCATTCTTGGCCAATCGCTCTGCCTTATCATTCTGACTAGATGAGATGCCTGGTGGCAAGCCCACATGCTGACCTATTAGACGACCACAACAGCACCTGAACAAGGGGAGAAAG
>VUQJ01026751.1:6573-29721 GCA_015108635.1 Andinoacara biseriatus
GTGTGGACAAGCTTGGACAGCATTACAACAACATGCAAGTTGTGGCTAGTCCAACGCCACAAACTCCAGTGCACACAACCGGCATCTCCATAGTGACATATTAAAAACAACAACTAAAATTTAGCTCATTCTGACAGCCTGAGGCATCAACAGGCTCCTCGTGGCAGCACTGTAACTCTGAATGAAGATCTGTCAGCCCGCAAAAACCCCTAATACACACTGTCATTAACAATATCACAAGCACATTTTAGGAAGTGCATGAAGTACGTTTAGGGGCATTCAGTCATTGTTACGGCCTTACCTGTGCTGGTGTGTCTGTCTCATTTATTGGCTGTCCGTCAAATCTGAACCTGATTTGCCTCATCGACAGTCCCTGAAAAGATCAACGCATGAAATTTTGTTGTTAGTCTCACGTGACGCCCCTTATAGGTTAAAACAAACACCCAGATCAGTCATTTTCATTTTCAGAGCTTGTTACTCACGCGGGACTTCCAAGAACATACATTTAGAGAGAGCTAAGCTTTTAAAATTAATTTTTAGGTGTGATTCGTTTTCTGCAATCTTTTCAGTCATCTGCTGCCATATACAGCTTTAAAAATATCAGTTTTTAAAAATAATATGCTCATGTTGAAGATATGACGGCTCATGTTTGAGGGTCATAGGAAAAAAAAATTGTACTGCCATGAAGTAGAAATAAAAGAATAATGAAAACCATCTGTTCCTGGATGTAGTTTTAAAGGAGCTGTATGACAAACATCTCTTTGGCCCTGATGGAAGTCCAAAGAACAGATAACACTGTGATTGGGTTTCCAGTCTTCCACGGAGTCGAACCCTCACTTGACTTTCAAAATTACATATTTTCATCATAATGTTTAGGCGCAGCTCTTTCAGAAAACCTTGAGAATTTTTTTTTTATAGCAATGCAAACACAGCTGCATTTAATAAAGAACCAAAGTGGTGCTCCATCCAGTGTTAATTCATACAAAAGTCAGAATTCCTGCATTCCATTAGAGCAAGTAGCCTGGCAAAGAACAACTTAAAATGTGAACTAATCCATAACAGCAGGAGGATAAGATTAGATGTCTTTTGCGATTAATGTAGAATCACAGATGAAGATGAGAGGTTCATTTAGAGGATGCAAGAGCCACGTAAAGCCTTAAAGCTATGCTATCAAGGTAGGATTTGCATTGACCCTGTAGACCTAGCTGCATTGGTGCAGGAAGGGAAGACCTGGAACAAAAATGCTTTCAAGTAAAAGTGAAAACACAACCACTCTGATGGATGGATCAATCTTTTAGCATGTAATGTGTCTGTTACATATGACCAAAGTATTGGGAACTCAAGCATGTTGATTTGTCCAGCATACATAACTGTGACCTAACAGTAAATATCTACAAACAAGCAGAATATTCAGTTTAAATTAATATTAAATGTACACTCATGTGAAAGACTTAATAATATGATGTGATTGAGAAGCTTGTACAACGACCTTTAGCAGCAATAACTTGAAGTAATCATATTCTGTGTGACTTTATCAGTCTCTCACGTTGTTGTGGAGGAATTTTGGCCCACTTGTCTTTACAACGTTGCTTCAATTCACTGAGGTTTGCAGGCATTTATTTATCCTGCCACAGCTTTTCAGCTGGATTGAGGTCTGGACTTTGACTGGGCCATTGCAACACCGTGATTCTTTCTTTTCTCAGCCATTCAGTTGTAGATTTGCTGCCGTGATAGTGATCATTGTCTTGCTGCATGACCCTCTTTTGGCCAAGCTTTAGGGACAGATGGCCTCACATTTGACTCTAGAATACTTTGGTATACAGAGGAGTTTAGGGCCGAGTCAGTGACTGCAAGGTCACTATGAGGTGTTTGTGCTGATATGCTATATCTGGTTTTCACTGAACAGCACTGTGCATTATAGCCAAACATCTGCATTTTGTTCTGGTGTATCATTGTTCCTGAAGTCTTGTGGTTTGTTCAGATGCAATTTGCCATACCTATGCCCTGCTGCCATGTTCCTTTTTGAGAGAAGAGGCTTTCCCCCGAAAACTCTTCCAAACACCTCATACCTTGGGGGGGAATTTGCTAGGACATCCACTCCTGGGAAGATCGTGGCATTGTGTTAACACACACCTGAATGCTCCACGTGGAGCAATGGGAAACTGCCAAAACGTCTGCTTTTATAGAGGTGCTCACACTTGCCAAAGATCAATTAATCAAGTGCATTTAATTACCAGCATCTGGCTGCTACTTTCCCCCTGAATTCTTATTGAAGAGTTTTTCACAGGATTGCATAGAGTGCTCTATGTGAAAACACTCGTTTACAACTGTATATATTTTATGCTAAATGGGATGCCCTGGAATAACTGCTTTTTTGCTATCTAGAACACTAATATAAAATCTGCAGTCATTAAATGCATGTGTGATAAGTGTAAAAGTACTGAAAATCAAATGCTATTCAGCTGTAAAACATGATTAACTGTGTGCAAACTTCAAAGTTGTGCCTCTAGAAACATCAAGTAACTCCAGTAATGACTTCCATATGATGTGAAAACAACACATCTTAGCAACATGAGCACTTCTAAGCCTTGCTCCACAGTGGGTAGGCAACTCTCCCAGTAAATGTTATTTCTTGATAAATATTAAGGGACACCAAAAATACTCCACTCTGATGCCTTTTTAATTACATTTTGACGTGCAGGGAAAAACTCAGGTGTAATTATTAACTTTAATAACAGCATGCCAGCTCCAAGGCCCTGGTACTAACATGGCTTACCAAGACACTCTAATGGAAAACAAGCCATTGTTACTGTTGTCAGTTACACGTGTGTCTTTTTGACACATGTAAATGGTGTGCAACGACACAGCGAAAAGGTCAATAACACCCCAACATAATGTTAAGAATATATATATGATTAGTATTAGAGGTGTAGTAGAGGAATATTTTATTTTTGTGGGAAAGAATCCTAAAGTCAAGTTGCCCTCATGTGGTGAGAACTGCAAAGGAGCAAAGTAAAAAAGATAAAACATCTGTGGCTGTTGAGGAAATGAGCAGTGTTATTGTAATACCCCAGGGCCATAATCACCTGTCTCTCGCAGTAGGCCTTCATGAGTTTGATGAGCGGTGTGTGTCTTTTGATCTTGAACTGCACTACAGATCCATCCTGACCCGCTACCTTCAGGTTTATGTGTTCATTGTTTTCTGTCTTCACTGCTTCCTGAGGGATAGAAGCACAGAGAGAAACACGTCACTTTGACTAACCAAAACACCGCAGTACTTACAGGTCTGCAGAAGAAAAGAGCTGCACGGTACCCACTGTTATTATTAAATGCATGATTTCTATCCCTTTAGTGCCTCTGGTGGTCTTTTAATTTTGTATTAGTGCAATGAAATCATAAATTCCCTGAGTCAGGTCGAAACAGAACACCAGGTGGCTAGGGATGGATATTGACAAGAGCTTATTAATGTCCATGAGATTATCAATTGTGCTAATTCATTATTGATTCTTGATCAATTTTCTGGGTGGGATTTCAGCATCAACACAGAGAAACAGAGTTGGAAAAGACTTAGCTGTGCACAAGCAGCACTGCTGAGTTTGACTTCACTTTCACAATGTGTAACTGTCACAAAAATATGCCAGCATCATAAAAGGAATCGATAAATTTGAAGGCATAAAATTCCCTACGACTGGAGAATGTGTGGCCAGTTTTTGATCATTCTTTGAAACTGTGCTAAAGTCTTCAGCCAATCCTCACGTCTTTGTATTTCGCTACGAAAATAGGAAACTGGTGCAGTCATTTGTGGAAAAGTGCAAACATATATGGAAATACAGTTTATAAGACCAAAGCAGAGATTGTAGAATTCTAAAAAGCTTGAAGGTCAATTTATTAATTTATTCTTCAACACAGTCTGAACTCTCTTAGGCAGCTTTCTTGTCATTTCTTTAATAGTCTTCAGGAATAGATCTCCGGGCTTCTTCTTTGGACATTGGCTGCCTTTTACTCCTTCTCTGTCAAGATGATCCCAAAGTGCTCCAATAAACTCCGAGCTCTGAGGAGGCCAATCCATGACTGATTGTGCTCCATTGTGTGTTTTTCTATCCAGATGTGCTGTTATTGCATTGGCAGTGTGTTTGTCATGCTCAAAAATGAAGCTGTAACCAATCAGACACCTTTCAGATGACATTGCATGGTGGATCAAAATCTGATGAGACTCAGGTGTTCATAATTGCATTGGTTTTGACAAGGTCTCCAACACCAAGCCCCAAACCGTGACAGAACCTCATCCATGATTTACAGATGGCTGTAGACACTCACTGTTGTACCTCTCTCCTGACCTCCTAAGTACATAATGACAATATTTGAACCAAACGTTTTAATGTTTTGGACTCATCGTCATTCTCCCCGTTTCCCTTAAGAATGGCTTCTTGACAGCAACTCTTCCACTGAGACCATTTCTAATGAGGCTTCAGTGAACAGTAGATTGATCATCTGAAGGGCCAGATACGTCTCTCGGGTCCTGTGTCACGTCTCTCCTGGGTTTTTTCCTGTTTCTTAAGGTCATGCCTTTCAGCTACTGTCCATCTTTTCTTTTTAAAGCCCCCCACGTCTTTCATCCACCACTTGTCCAGTTTCATCAGAATTTTTTAGGTACATGCTGCGCACCTTGAGATATTTCATATTCCAATTTTCTTTGGGAATCACGTTGTTGGTGCAAAAATTCTATTTTATGCCTGTCAAACTGTTAATTTTGCTGTTTTTCATTAATTCAATTAAAGAAATGGGAACAAATGATGTGTTGTTTAATTGTTTGTCAAGTTTTTTGTTATTTGCAGGCACAGCACTGGTTCATCCCTCGAGTTTGGTGCCTTTTTAATGAGTCATAGATCAGTGGTAAAAGACTTTAGAGAAAAAGAAACACTCCTCTGAAAATGATCAGGAAAAAAGGACTTAGATTGAGTGAAAAAGCAGCCAGTGTCCAAATAAATACCTTCAGTCAGGAGGACTAATGCTCAACACCACTTAAAAAAACAATACAAGGAAGTCTGGCTCCTTGGAAGCAAATAACAGAGAAATGAGGGGTGGCTCAAGACTTTTGCACAGCACTGTATACAAACCACTTTTCAAATCTCACTAAACTCCTAAATCCTCCTATTTCCTTCAGACTCAGAATGAGCCACAGTCTGATATCAGCCCAGTGATGATTCATATAGTTTCAGTGGGATTCTCACCGGCATACTCTCCCTCAGTGGTACCAGTTACACACAAGCCATTCACACATGCAAGCACACTGGCGAAATGAGGCATGCAGTGGGGATGACACCAGCTGGTTGGCTGTGTGTTATCAAGCAGAAAGATGTCTGCGCGCCAGTGGATGCGCGTTCACAAACCTTCCGGTCTATCAAAGTAGGTACAGCTAGTAGTAGAATTTCAGCTTGTAACTTTGCAAAAAGGCAAAGCAAAACAAGCTGAAATAAGCCTATTTTTATACGCGCATGTGTCAAAAAAAATCCCGCGGAGTAAACTGGTATTTCAATCCAATGCGGAGACACTCACCTTTGGTTTTTCATCAGCCATGGTCACTCTTTTGGCGCTTCTCTACACTGCCACACAAAGAATACGAGTACGCGCACGTACACGTCCCCGTTTAAACTATTACAACTGAACGTGCGCGGCCATGTGCCCATGCGCGTCCACCTCAACGGGCGTTGAATGGATACCAAGTGGTCACGAGGTTCAAAGCGCATTCTGGGCAAGGGCGGGAGAGTCCCAATGCGCGTTAAAGAGGCAGTCAGATGCACATGCACGCGCACGGCGATGTTTTGCCCTTTGTTTTCGGGTTTAGAGACGCGGTTATTTCATAAAACGCGCTTCATCACCCCACTGACCTCGCATCAGCGTGGAATAGTTCAGCCAGCATCACTACATATCACTCTCACTACACTGGGAGGGCAATTTATGCAATTTTACGTTCCCTTTTTCTTTTTAACCCTTTAAATCCCAGTGGCCATCTTGTTTTTTTCCTGCCTGATGGTGATGTAGGTGTACTGAACCAAATGACGGCCTTTACGAATACAAAGACAGTAGCAGCACAAGGCAAACCTGCACTTATTCTTAACAGGCTCCAGTGGAGACATCAGTGTGGGTGGCTTGTGCGTGGGTAAAAGACAAACCCAGGATCTGTATACAGGTAATGCCCTTTTGAAACTGAGCCCAGTTTGGTAGTTAGAAGGTTAGTGATAAGCTGTGTTATCTGCATTTGTCGCGATAAACCCAAAATCCCGAGCCAAGCTAAGCCCATGGAAAAACAGGCAGGTAGATGGGCACCTCTTCCATGACATCTTAACGCATGCGCCGCAGAGGGGCTTTTGACCGAAAGCGTGAGGCGCGTAAGCAGTACGGTACCCCTTTGCGGTTCATGGCGCTTTTAATAGTCGAAAAAGTTCATAATTGTTGACTTCATTGTGTCGATAATATTATTTCATGATGGAGGAGGTAGACGTTGAGCCGACTATTACTGTAAGTAGCTGTTGTTAGTTTTATTAATCTTTATTGCCACTGAATGGCTTTGCTAACACGCTAACTGTATCGCAAACACATATTTTTAACAACTTGTTTGAATAATTATGCACTGAATAAATATAAATGAGCTAGACATAGAAAGGAGTACGTCAATTGTCAAGAACATAAAAAAGACGAGTTAGAATTAAGAACATTCAGACACCACTCAACGTTCCGCACATTGTTGTAATTTTATCTGATTTTGAATTGTTAAATTCTTACCCTCCATCATGTTTTACAGATTACTTTCAGCGCAGTCATAGTTTTTCTCCTTTTTAATTGCAGAATATCCCTGCAATCAGAGATGGAAAGCACATGGGATTTGCATGGGGTCCCGGTGATATCCTTGTATATGAGACACTATACAAAGCATCAGGTATGCATCGATTTTAATGCAAGACATCATGTATGCTTTCACACTTTTTAAAGAGAATAAGTGCAATGAATGCCTGTAAAATGTGAAATTTATTGTACAGTGCTGTGAAAAAGTATTTGCCTCATTCTTGATGTCTTATTTTCTTGCATATTTGTCACACTTGCATGTTTCACATCATCAAACGCGTTTTAATGCTAGACAAAGATAAGCTGAATAAATACAAAATCCATTTTTAAAATAATGATTTTATTTACGAAGGGAAAAAATTTCTACAAACCTATCTTGCCCTGTTTTGAAAAGTTTATTGCCCCCTAAACCTAATAACCACCATTTGCAGAAAGAACTCCAATCAGGTGTTTGAATAACTGGCAATGAGTCCTTCACATCACTGTGGAGGAATTTTGCCCCACTGTTCAGTGCAGAATTGTTTAAATTCAGCCACATTGGAGGGTTTTCAAGCATGAATGGCCTGTTTAAGGGCCAGACTTTTTAAGCTTTTTTCAGATGTTTGCACATATTGGAGTGCCTCTAATTTTGTTGTACATGTGCAGTAATAAAGAAATTCTCATTACTGTCTTTTTGCTGCCTTCTGGCCTTGGTTTCAGGTGCTTCGGGGTCAGGTTGCTCTTTCATCCATGAGATCAGGAAAGATGAGGACATATATTCCCCCATTTTACGCAAGCTTTTTAATGAGTCGCATCACATCTTTGTCGGCCTGCAGACGATCAGAGAGGACCTCCCTAGCAAGAGTAAAAAACCCCAGTAAGGGCACCTGATGCAATCCCCTCTTTTTGTTCATATGACTGAATTATGTATCAGTGGCGTAACAATGGTTTCAAAAGGCTTACTAAGCACTTGCATAATACTTGATAGTATCTTTTACAATTTTAAGTTTGTCTCTCTCTTCTTAGATTTGTCAGCATCAGCAAAAATTATAGATCTGTGATCCGAGCTTGTATGGAGGAACTTCAGCAAGTTGCAGGTAATAATTTTAGGTTTTATCCATAAAATTCTGTTGTAATTGATTTTTTACACAATGGGTTAAACAATTAAAAACACTGAAAACGTGTAGGGCTGATGAAATTGACTTTTTTTTTTGCAGTTTCTACAAAAGACACAGAGTTGGCCACGCAGTACGGAAATCAGGTATGTACTGCTATTGTGTATGTTTATGTGTGGTAAGAACAGGGACATTATCTGGACTAGTTAATAATTGACTAATAACATGATTTAGTTGAGTATTAGGACAGTGTATGATGGCACAATTCTGTGGTCTTTTTATGAACACAATAAAGCAGCCTTTATTTGAAAGGGGAAGTTAATGTTCTGCTGCTAATAAGGAGCAATCCACATTCATTTTTTGGACTCACTTTACATTTGATTGTATTGTTTAGTGACACTTTTGTGACACTATTCTGACCCTGGTCTGTTTTGTTTTGTTAAAGGTATCCATTCTTTTGGCCATAGAACTGATCTGGAATCTGTGTGAAGTGCTATTCATTGAAGCTGCTCCAGGTTAGAATCTGCAACTCATGGCCAGACTTTAGGGTTGTAAAAAGACCCAAACAAATGTACCTGCAATATGTGTGTGCATTTTCAGCAGGCTCCCTGTTGCTCCACCTGCTGGACTGGGTAAGGTTACATAAGGCTGATGTAGATGAACGGGCCAGAGAGGTGCTCCAAAGTGAGAGCCCTGCTGAGCACCACGACTACTGGGATGTGGTAGGTGCATCACATGCACACATCTATATCTGTAAAATTATACATTTAATGCCATTTTTCCTTTTAAACAATGTGCAGAATGCATTTTACAGGTAGTGTTCTTCATTTGTGTTCTGTCTGATATGCATACTCCAGTGAAACCTCAGTAATCATATGCCTTGTGTGCATGCTGTGTAGGTCGTGAGTTATGTATTGCAGGGCAGGTTGGAAGAAGCCAGACAGATGCTGGTGAAACAGGCCACCTTACAGCCTGCTGCCAGGAGCATGTACAAGCAGATGGATACCTTGCTCAGCAAGATGCCCTTCTACAATGTAAGATACAACCTCAATAGTTAATTTCCTCTGAATGATGGCTGGAATTGTTTTAATCATATTTCTAAATGGGATTATTATGAAAGCGTGCGCTATTGATTTTTACTGTCAATAATGAGACCAGAATGGGGAGCCAGAATCACACAGCTCCATGATGTTTTCTAAATAGGGCTGTAGAGATGATGATAAAGGAAGTGGTAGGAGAGGGAGAGGAGAATGACAAAGTAATAAAGAAATCTAACTGACTTGAAGGACAGCATCTGAACCTGTAGGCTGAAAACATCCTATATTATGAAATAATATATAGGATATAATTTACTGCTTTTAAGTTAAAGTGCATCAGACATTGACTGTGTTGCTACTGATTGAACTGTGTTTAAGCCTCTTCATTTTGCTGATGGTGAAATTAAACTGCACAAATCTTTTCAAACCTTCCACACTAAAGTTTCTGACTGGCCTGTTGTTTTTCACATATATATTTCGGACCTTAAAGGGGGAAAATGTGTTGTGTCCATTCAGTTTGGGTTTTCTCTCGCACAGTCTAAACGCAGTATGAGCTCATGAATTTGCTGTAATGCTCCCCTCAGCCTGGTGGCACTCAGACGCTCACTGAGTTTGATGTGAAGTGGAGGCACTGGCATGAGGAGGTGGACCGCTCCCTGCAGGACAACTCGTTTGCCAGCAACCGACATCTGGAGCTCATCTGTAAGGTTAGTGATGACATTGGGAGTCTCTGTGGTCAGTTTACTTCTTCAGGCATTGGCCATAAGCTTTACATGCAAAGGAAGATTCTAATATCACACGATGTAGCTTGCTGTCTAAATTATTCATAGGCAAGTGTGTGTGTGTGTGCTTATAGAAATGCATTGCTGATCATTAATTGCAAGATCCGTACAAACTTTCAAAACTTTTTTTTTTTTCCCCCCTCACCATTTGACCCTAGATTCTTCTGGGGGATGAAGACACTTTGCTGGAGCACAAGGAACTGCTGGGCACCTGGTATCACTTCCTCGTCACTCGACTTCTCTTCTGCCACCCCACAGTGAAACCCACAGAGTTGCATTATTATGCTCAGGTATATTCTCACATTAGTCAGCATTTTATAATAACTGGTAGTCCTAGTTCAGTCTTAAAAAGTATTTCATTTGATTGATAATTTTTACTTCATGAAACATACTGAAAGTAATGTTATTGTATCTACTTATAATTTTCTGAAGAATTTTCTTTTTAGATTTGCATGTTACACTTTGCAATTTTTTCAGTGTATTACATCCACTGTCACAAATTGCAAACCAAAAGAAACAAGAGAAAGTAGATGATAAGATGAGGGAATTCATGACTAAAAAAGTATTGTACTTTACTCCATTACAGTTCAGAACGGTTTAAAATTTGATTGTAAAAAGTGTGCAGCAACCCTGACTTACTGCTCATGTTGTCTATTTGTGTGTGTGTGTGCACTGCAGTCATGCATGACAATGTTTCTGGACTCGAGGAGCGTCCCAGAGCCCCTGGACAGCATCTTACTTGCTGCTTTTGAGTTTGACATCCATCAGGTCATCAAGGACTGCAGGTAAGATGATAGAATTGCATCCAAACATACATGTGCATAAACCTTATAAGCAAACTTCATGCGTGTGGAGGTTTATAAACATTCTTAATTCTGTGCTTTTAGCATTGCTCTGAACAACTGGTGGTTTGTGGCCCATTTGACAGATTTATTGGATCACTGCAAACTCCTCCAGTCTCACAATCTACAGTAAGGATGCTGTTTGACTGTGTTTGATTATTTGATTGTGTACTTCATTAGTGAATATTGACCACACCTTTCCTCCCCGTGTGCGTGTGTTTGTGTTCAGCTTTGGCTCTAACTTGAGAGAGTTTCTCCTGTTAGAATATGCTTCTGGTCTCTTCACTCATCACAGGTATGCTAATCTCAAGGTTCAGTGCAATGACTGTATGATGTATAATACTTTGACAGTTGAAGTGTAAGTTAGCACTGTCGTGATGGAGGATGTTTTTCTGTATTTAGCCTTTGGCAGTTGGCTGTGGATTACTTTGATCACTGTCCAGAGTTTGGCCGTGTCTACCTGGAGCTTCAGATAGAACGCGTCCCTTTAGAGACGGAGCGCAAAGCTCTCAAGGTGCTGAGGATTTGTGAGCAGAGGCAAATGTCAGAACAAGGTAACACTTTCATTCTTAATGCTTAGACACAAAGGTAAAGCTGTGTTTTGTTTTGTTTTTTTTGGGGGGGGTGGTGGTGGTAGGGTTCCTTCCCAGTACAGGAGTGATCTAAAACGTTCATTTCTTGTCTTTATCCAGTGCGGAGTATCTGTAAGATCATGGCTATGCGGGCTCTGAGGAACAATAGGCTGGGCTCTGCTCTCTCATGGAGCATAAGAGCCAAAGATGCTGCCTTTGCCACCCTCATTTCAGAGAAGTTAGTTCCTTTTAATTATAATCCTAAAAAACAAAAACAGGCACTGTTACTTTATTTTCACCTTTTTCCATTGAATGCATCTCAGCTTTTGGCCTTAGAAAGTGTATTCCTGTACCATTAAACGCAACAAGTACTTCTGGCGTCTGAATCTTTGTGTTATGGATTCTGTGAAAGCACTTTCTGGTGGGGTAATCTTTTACAAATATTTGTTCTTAATAGTGTGTTTGTGTACTTGTGTTTTAGGTTCTTACAGGATTACTGTGCCAGAGGGACCTTCTCTGATCTGGATCTGATTGATAACTTGGGTCCAGCGATGCTTCTCAGCGACAGGCTCACTTTTCTTGGTATGATCAGGGAGCAAGCTGTAGTATTAGCACTGCTCCACTTGCGACTCAGCCACTCCGTCACTCTCACAAGTTCAGTCGGCACATCAAGTGAAGGGACATTCAGTCCGGTCGGCTTCGATTCACATGAGTCTCAGACACATTAATGTGCACGCACACATCTAAATAAAGCTGGGTGCTGTTTAATGCAGCAGCATGAGATGGTGTGATTTACTGGTGGAAAGTCAGGGTGAAGAGAAAAATCATCTGTAAGATAACGGCGCAGATACTGTCCTATAGATTAATACAAATTGTGAACTGTGGGTTAAAGTATTTAATTGCTGGCGAAGGCACATGCACACAATCTGCTGGATAGTTTGAGCACATCTGAGTCTGAAAATGCTGCTTTCTGTTCATTCTCAGGAAAGTACCGCGAGTTCCACAAGCTGTACGGAGAGAAGCGTTTCAGGGAGGCGGCAAAGCTGCTCCTCTCCCTCATGACGGCCAAGATTGCTCCCCAAAGCTTCTGGATGACTTTGCTGACCGATGCTCTCCCACTGCTGGAGCAGAAAGAGGTTAGTCACCAACAAACACTAAGTGTACTTTGGATTTGGACAAAATTGGTATGATGGCTACAATAAATATATGTTTAAATATACAACCAAAATGCATTCAAAAACTGACTTGATAATGTTGCAGGTACAAAGGGCTTTAAAAAAAAAAAATCTTGCATTGTGAAAACACTTTTTAATACCTTAGTCTGCAAAATATCATTCATGTTGTTCTAAACCCAAATAAACTGGTTGTGTCAGTGGTCTGTGACCTACAGCAACAATGATTTCTTCTTTTCAGGTGATCTTCACAGCAGATCAAACCTATGAGCTGATGCTCTGTTTAGAGGAGCTCACCTCCTCGCTGAACACCACAGCTTCCAGCACAGACAGGCCCATGCAGGTATGCATGTTCTCACACAGCCTTAATCCCACTCACACAATCAGACTTAAAGCTCTCTGGCAGCTGCTTCTGACTGCGTGGTTTGATATTTGATGCTGCTATCAGCATGCTCCTGTTTTTATTTTAAGGTTGAAGGCTAGATTGATATACTTTAGGTTATTACTGTGCTTTGCTTGGCTTCTGAAACACAAACCCTCATCCTGTAACATGTAGGCAGATGTTATTCTGCAGCTGCTGCAATCATGAAGACCTACAGTCAGCCTCAGCTCTCATGTTTTTGTCATTTCAGGAGGAGGATGTAGAGGTGACCAAAGTGGAGCTTCTGAGACTCGCTCTGGCCAGGAATCTGGCTCAGGCGATAGTCAAAGAGGGAACAGTGGAAACATGAAAGTGTGACTTTAACGAGAAGGCTCTTCCTTTTGCATTTTTGTACTGTATATAAAAAACAATGTAATCAAAATGTGCTCTTTGATAATAAAATACTTTTCATGATACTCACTGAAATCAGATTTTTTTTTAAGGTAAATGACTTCAGAACATCAAACATCCATCCATGAAGACCTTTTATTTTTCATGCAGTAAATAAATGACACATCATACCTTTTTATATACAGTCCTAACACGCTCCCAAAATCTACATGACATTTTCACAGAACTTGTCATACACCAAACAGCAGGTACATTATTACATTACATACTATGTACAGTAAACACTACTGTACATCCAGTATGACGAGCAGAGGACTATCAGAGATGGAATACAGTGAATTCAAAGTGTTCAGACCCCCTTCACATTCTATTGATTTTATTTTAAATGAATAAAATTTGTTTTCTGTAATCATGAAGTCTCAAAGCATTTGGTGCCTTTGGTGTGGTGCTTCAAATTGTGGTTTGTTTGGTCCCGTTTGCTTCAACTATTGAGATGTGCCCAAATTCTACCTGTGGCAAAGTGAATGAATCAGACACTGTTTAGACAGGTGTGTACCTGTGTTGGCACGTATGTAAGGTCCCACAATTGACACTGCACGGCAGAACCAAAAATAAAGAGGACGTCTGATGAAGCTTAACTATTTAAAGCTTTGAGACGTCCCAGTTATTGTGAAAAAGAAGAAAAACAGTAAAACATTGATTTTGTTTTGTAGTTAGTTGTCCAACCAACATTTGGGCCTTTGGTTAGGGAGGTGGCTGTGAACCCAAAAGTCACTAACAGAAATTTAATCTATCAAACATGTCAGAGCAGCAACATGGATACCACACTTCATTATCAACATTGACAGCCTGCTTGTAGTTGCCAAATGGCATTTAAAGTGCCCAAAGTGAGAGGAAACAGGTGCTCTGGTTCGGAAAAGAATCCAAGCTCTACCTTTCTTTGAGAAGCAGGCCTGAAAGGAAGAATGCATCCAAATATGATAGAAACTTGTTTCTAACAGTGAAAAAAAAAGATAACTCAAAATTTTTGACGTAATAACTCAAAATCTCAATTTTGAGTAATTTTCTCAGATGTTTGAGTCATCAAATTGAAATTTTGACTTACGAACGGCAAAAATGTTTTTATTTCTTTCAGTGTGGAAACAAGCTTCCATAAAACAGCGATATTTGAAGGAACTGCATGTTTCCTATCTGAGACAGGTGACAGTGCACCTATAACACAAAGTCAAAAACAAAGATTGTTTTTGTGTGTTGTAGCCAAAGTCAAGATTTAAAGCCCACGGATCTGTCGAGAGATGTGAAGATGACGGCTCACAGATGCTTCCTATCCAGTTTAATGAGGCATTAGATGATCTCAGTGTGGATCCGTGAACAAAAATATCAATTGTATCTTCAGTGTGGAGAAAATGAAAGGGGTCTGAATAGTTTTGGAATCCAGTGTTGGGGAGGATCAAGCTCACGGATGCATGAAAGCACAGCTTCGCTCCATCCCACTGCTGCACACTGGAAAGCAATCTGCTTAGTAACAGATTCAGATTGGTTCAGTTCACATTTTTTTTGGGTTGAGTGATCCACTGACATACTATGAAGAGACAATAATAATTGTGACAGAAATACTCCCAATACTGAGCCTGGTAAGAGGGGAGTAAACAATTTTTAGTACATTAAAAAACTATAGATACCCACTAAATGAGAATCGTTTACCTTGAAAAGAAAACATGAACAAATAAAACAGTGTTGGACTCATAACGGCATTTCTGCAATTCCATGTTACCATCTAAGTGCTGTTGCTCTACCTTTCCTTCACAGAAGCTAATCTAGCACAGGGCTATATTAGCAACACAATTTACTCACACATAACCAAAATCCTAAATATTCATCTCTCTATCTTTCTGCAGCAATCGTATGTGACTGAATCCTTCATCTCAATGTAATCTTCAACTCTCAGGATATATTCAAGTATAAATGTTCGACCACATGAATAAATAGAAGCACATCTGCCAGCTCAGGCTCTGCTAACTTCAAGGTTAGTTTCTTTTAAAACATTTGTTGTGATCAACCCAACATTTCAGTCTCTAATGCATAATTCATTGTACTTTCAAACTATTTCCCCTTTGGGAAAATGCATTAAAATATCTGTCAAAGCCTATAAGCACCAATGTTGCCTTACTTGCCAGTATCTATCTTTGCTTTGTTAGCTCAGCAGTAATGTGCAAGCACTGTATCGATAAAACCTTTAGTGTTTGCTTTTAACATCTCAGTAATAATAACATCCAAAACATGGCCCATTATAAGGAATGTAAAGCTGAAGAGTGCAACTGAATTTAACAACCTCCTCCTTCCGTCTCTCTGGGATGGATATGAACGCACACACACGCACTCACACCCCTTCATGGAGTATGAACCAGCCTGTCCCTGCTGAGTAGCCGGCCTGCACAATGCTATAGATGACCCCACATCTCTGGCGGGGGGAGCTGGTCAACTTCTCCAACCTCATTGCATGGACGGTCTCCGAGAGTGAAAGCCAGCTTGTAGCGCAGGCGCACTTTATCCTGCGAGGACACACAAAGAACACACAAACTTACACACTCCTGCAGAAGGTTCTGTGGCTCGGAAGATACACCTATATAGACAAAAGTACTGGGCCGCCTGCATATTACATCTACAGGAGCTTTTATGGCATCGTGTCCCAACTAATTTGTCCCAAAAGGTGTTCAAGTGGGGGTGAGAGCAGGTCTCTCTGCGGGGCAGTCAAGTTCTTCCACACCACTGGAGCACGACTCTGCACTGAGGCAGAGTCGTGCTGGCAGAGAAAACTGTTCCCACAAATTGGGAAAAGGAATTGTCTAAATGTCATGGTAAACTGGAGCATTAAAAATTCCCTTCCATGGAGCTGATTATGGAAGAAATTTAAAGTTCTGACTTGTTGCAGTGGTGTTACAGTATTACAGTACCACACTGCAGTTCAGGATGACCCATTCTTTCACCAATGTTTGTAAAGACAAACATGAACAGTTAGGAACTGAAAACACATGAACTCAAAGAATAAGAATTGCAGCCCAATACTTTTGTCCATATAGTGTATGTACTACACTATATGGACAATATGTACATAGCTTGAATACCACTAGGTCTTGAGTATAATTATGTCATCTACCTTTGCTGGATTGGCCAGCAGCATGATCTGAGTAATGGAGGCTGGAGGTAGAATGGGGTTAAAGGGTGCCAGTTCTGTTCCCGATGGGGGCTGCAGCTTCACCTTCATTGACTGGTGGAAGATAAAAGGAGGAGTCAACACTGCTCTTTTATGCCTTTATTAGAGGATATGTTCACTGTGAGTGGCAAAGGGACATTTTGCACTGTAAAAACTCAAGAGTGCTGAAGACTCTCAGCGTTCATACCACTGTGTGTGAGTATTGTTTCAAGACCGACCTGTGAATCCACCCTTTCACAAGTTGACAGCAGAGAAAATTATCTTGAGGAAAGAGACCGAGCATGCAACAGACATTATAAGTGGAACATGAACTTACTACATTGTGTTTCATCAATTACTATTAAAGTTTCTTTCAGTTAAAATAGTTTACAAGAATTTCTTCCATCCATCAAGATGGATTGCTGGTTCACAGGGCAGCAGCCTAAGCCCAGACCTCCCTCTCCCCAGCCACCTCCTCCAGTCCATCCAGGGGAACACTGAGCTGTTCACAGGCCAGCTAAGAACTGCTAATCTCTCCAATGTGTCTTGGGTGTATTCCAGAGCCTCCTTCCAGTCAGACATGCCTGGAACACCTCCCCCAGGAGGAGCCTAAGAGGTATCATAGTCACATGCTCAAACCATCTCAGCTGGCTCCTTTTGATGGTGAGGAGTAAGCGGCTCTACTCTGAGACCCTCTCAAATGACTGAACTCCTCACCTTATTTCTAAGGGAGAGGCTAACCACCCTTCAGAAAAAGCTAATTTCCGTGATCTGGTTCAGCTGAATCACTCTCCGGGGAGGCCTTGGGAAACATTGTTCCTGACCAAGAACACCCCTCTGTGGCAATGACATTCCCTGACTTCAGCAGTTTCCCCCAGCTGGACAATGCACCCTGACACACTGCAAAAACTGCCAGGAACAAAGAGGCCTGTTGCCGGTTGGGGCCCCCACGTGTCTGTTCATCAATGGGCCAGAGCTATTTTAATGGCAGGAGGAAGACCTACACAATATTAAGCAGGTGTTTTTAAGGTTATGGTTGACTGGAAGATATTCTTGGTAAGTTTTTAAAGCTGTGGTAGGCATGCTTGTCATTGGACAAAAAAAAACAAACAAAAACATAATAACCATTCAGCATATGACAAAAGAAGTGATCTGAAAGAGAACTAGACTGCTTTCAGGCTTAGGAAATTTAGCCTGTCACTTTGGACTTTAATCAAACCTGTTCTCATAACAAATCTCTTGATATAATAGAGGTAAAAAAAAATAAAATAGTAGAAAGAACAAAAAAGTCCTTTTGAACACTTTAAAGCCAAAAAAAATCAACACTGACTTGTGTATGAATACTGTGGATTTCCCCTGATAGTTAAAAATGTAATGAATCCATTAGTAGGTGATAGATCACAATGTATGACCTAATTAAAAGCAAACACTAGGTAATATTTACAATAAAAACACAGAGAATTTAATGCCTTTACCTTGGGAACAGCAGCTTGCAGGACCACACCGTGAACAGGCAGGGGTGCTGTGTTAAGCATTGACACCACCATTACCAGCACGTCAGGCCTCCCGGGGGGACAATCAGAAGCAAAGTTGAGCAACACGCGAACACCATCCTTATCATATGCAGTCACGGGTAAGACTTTACCTGAAGACACACAAAGGACAGCCAGTCAGGAGGAGCCAGGCGTGAACTCCATGTCCCTTTTCTCCCATTCTTTACTGCTCTTACTTGGTCTGATGGCTTCCAGAGGCACGTGCACATTGCTGAGGGAGATTTCGTTGGCTCTAACCGGGCTGCCCTGGAGTGGAGGGTGGCAAGGGGACAGAGAGCGGAACAGCGGACTTCCTGGGGCCGAGTCGAGGCTATGGGCCTTCATATGGGACAAGGCAGGAGAGCCAGGCATGGTTCCCTGGAGAAGAGATGCTGAAGAGGGAGAACCCTGCACAGGAACGAGAGGCGGTCCTGCTGCAGGAACTCCAAAGCTGTTTCCTCTGGCCATCTTCTGGTTGGACAAACTGAAAATCCCATTTAAATAAATAAAACCTCACTGTACTGTTCTTGAAAAGTGATTCGATTAGGTCACTTTAAGAATTTGAAAAGTATTTTACCTCTTGTGATCTGAAAAGCCCATCATGGCCAGGTCCTGCAGGTTCTGTAGACTGCAGGTGGCGGCTGGTTCAGCTGATGGCACCACTGGACCTGAACAAGCTATAGCGCCAAACATACCCATGCTTGTTGCTGGGGCCTGTGGAGGACAGGAGGAGATAAGAGCATCTACTTTCCTGTTACACGCTGACTACATATCTGCAATTAGGTATCTTAGATGCACCTGCAAGGAACCCCACTGATCGGAGATTTCATCAAGCTTAGGTTTTGACTGGCTGCTCTGAGAGGTAGGGGGGTCATTTAGTCCTGGGAGAAGATGAAGGCATTCATCATTATGTTGGTTTTTTCACACTGTCACAAGTTATAACAAAAACATGACTGGTTAAGTGGTTTTCTCATCGCTTAAAGCTTCACTAAAAAATTCACAGAAAAAGCACATTTCCAAAACTGTTCCTTTGATTCCATAAGACACACTGGGAATGTTCTACCAAGAGACAGCAGCTCATCATCCAGGAGAGAGAATGCAGTAGAGGCCTGGTCGGCGGGGGGATGACTCGGGCTGCTGTTCTGGCTGCCGGTGAGGCGTCTGGGAGGAGGTGGCAGGATAGGGATCGGGGTCACTGTGAGATCAGTAGAGACGGGCTGAGAGGACTGGGATGGAGGGGCAGCGGGCTGAGGAGGGCTCGGAACATCAAGGCCAGCGAGGTCAATCAGTGTATCTGTGATTTCTGCTGAATGACACAGATAAAAAAACAGAATCCAACAGATGTATTAGATATAAAATGGAAATCAAGTTTGTTTTCTTTTCAAATGAAAAACATCTCCCACCGCTCTCGCTGTGACCAGCTGTGGATTGAGGTTCTTCGCTGTCGCCGTTGATTGGCTGCCCCTCAACAATCTTCTTATAGGAGCTGATGACCCTGGACAGGTCATCGCTGGCCTGGAGGATGTCGCCTGAGGATTCAGAGGTCAGTGTTTACAGATTTTACACAATGACACAGAAAAAGTGAATAAGGGATTGCTTAGACAAACCTAAACTGGTGTCATTGTCCTCTGTCTCAGTGGCCATTTTGAAAGCGGCTCGCCTCAGCTTGTCACAGCGCTCGTAGAGATCCTGAAAGGTGACAGGAAGGACGTGCTTTAGGGTTAACATGAAGGCGTGACAGAGGAGTTCATGGTCGACTCAATGACTGCAAGGTGCCCGGATCCTGTGGCTGCAAAACAAGCCCAAACCACCCCCTCTCCAAAACTGTGCTTGGTAGTTGGTATGAGGTGTTTGTGTTGATGTGCTGCTTTTAGTTTTTGCTAAATTTTGCGCTTTGTATTATAGCCAAATATATCCCAAATATCTCCCCAGAGGACAGGGCTCCAGAAGTCGTGTTTGTTTGTTCAGATACAAATGTAACAACCCTAAGCCCTGCTGCCATGTTGTTTTTAGAGAGAAGAGGCTTTCTTCTGGCAACCCTTCCAAACAATCCAAACTTGTTCAGTCTTTTTCTAATTGTACTTTTGTGAATTTTAATATTTAAAATGCTGAGGGCTGTAGAATCTGAGATGCAGCTCTTGGTTGTTTGTGCAGTTTCTTGAACACTGGACACTTTGACCTTGGAGTGAACTTGTTGAACATCCACTCCTGGCAAAATTGTCAAGTGTCTTGTTTTCCAATTGTGAATAATCTTTCTCACTGTAGAATGATGGACTTCATATTGTTAAATGAAGTCCAAATGGCCTTATATCCCTCCCCAGAGTCATGGGCAGCAACAATTTGTTCTTTGAGTTGACTGCTGATGTGTTTCCTCCTTGACATTGTGTTAACCTGAATGCTCCAGACCTGCAAACTGGCAAATGTTTTGCCTTTATAGAGGTGCTCACACTTGCTGATGATGAATAAATCAAATGCATTTGATTAGCAGATTTCAGCTGTTAGCCGTCTGCTATGGTTAACCTGAGCTAATTCAAATGACTGAACTGGAGCTGTCCATTGTTTTTGGTGTTGGTATGTTTGTTTTTGGAGCAATTTATTGTATCTATTTGGTTTAACTGTACTCCTATCCCATCCAACAAGAGTGTGCTTTCATTTTTAAAAAAAATATATTTTACTTACAGTATATGTTAGCAGTAGTTAGCATATGC
This sequence comes from Andinoacara biseriatus, assembly GCA_015108635.1. NCBI lineage: Eukaryota > Metazoa > Chordata > Actinopteri > Cichliformes > Cichlidae > Andinoacara > Andinoacara biseriatus. The sequence continues at coordinate 27,121 of VUQJ01026751.1, forward strand.
CTGTGCGATTCACTCTACACTCTATGGATGCATCTTGCTAACAAATCTAGCTAGCCTTAGCATATCAAACAGCGCTCCACTTGTGGCTCTAAAAAACAAAATAGCAATGACCAATGGCAGCTCACAAAGCAGTAGGTGATGTTACATTGGCTGCCTCCATCTTTTGTATACAGTCTATGGCATGGACACACACCTTAATGATCTCCTTGTCTGAGTCTGTGGAACTGTCTTTATTGTAGTGGGACAGCATCTCAGTCAGCAACCTGACGTTGATGTTCACCTCCTCCAGTGTGTGCAGTCTCTTTGTAACTTTCTGCACTCGTGCCTCATCCTGGCAAAAAAGAATAAAAGTTTCATGTGAGAAAAACAGTGCAAAGTACATTTGAGAAAGAACATGATGCCTGTGTTAAAAGTTCACATTCAGAGGGCTCTGACATGTCTCACCTCTTTCACCATGTTCTTGATTAATCTGTTGGCTTCTTGAAGATCTTCCGGGTTTTTACTCCGGAGAAGCTCAGCAAGCAGCTACACAGACACAGACTTAAGCATCAGTCGGCTTGTTTTAACAGCAGAAATCCAAGATTTTCTAGTAAAAAGATTAACTATATTCACACTAAGACAAATTATTCCAATTAAATGAGGCAATCAATCCATCTCTTACCTTTCCCATGTCCTCGTTGTCAAACACCGGATGTTTAGGTCGCATTGGCGGAGAAGGAATCAGAGTCCTGTCCAGCGGTAACTCTGGGTCATGTGTCACAAGGCCTGTCAAAGAAATCATAGACAGGACTGAGGAAAATGTGGCTTTACATACATTATGCTAACACTGATCCACATTTGTACACACCTTGTCTCTTCAGCGTCTGGTAGGCTTCACTGATCTTGGTTTCACTGGGAAAAGCGACAGTCCAGCTGTACAGCATTTCAACAATCTTTCTTTTCACCTTCTCAGGCGCACTGTCACCCAAGTACTGGAAATATAAAGCAACGACTCATTAGCCACTCAGCACGCATTTTATCAGCATGAAGTCTATCTGATGACGCCTCACCTTTGGAGAAACAACTTTAATCAGCTCATTCAAAAATCGATATTTTCCAACTTCATTGTGAAACCGTCTGCCACAGTTCTTCATACATGCCTCCAGAACCTGCCCACACAGTATTTATGTGAATGGTTGGTTCAGTAGTTCAGAGAAATGTGCTTGTTCACAGGTCTGTGCAGCATTTCTTACTGTCAGAGCTTGAAGAGCTTCCCATTCTTGCGGAGAGTGAATTTTGTGTACGAGGAGAGTTACAGCTATCTGGGGACTGCAAGAAAAGAAGGCAAGAAGAAAAAAAATCAATAAATATGTTCCTATGCTGACTGAAGTCATTTTTCTTTTTCAAAAAAATAAAAAATAAAATTACATTAGACTTACCCTTCCAGTTCCTTGTTGATCTGATCACAGAAGCCAATTATGTACTCCCAGTCCTCTTGCCTGTTTGTTGGATGGGTGGCTTTATCTGTTAGAGAAAGAGAATTGCACCAACTAAACTGGTGTGTTCAAGGAACATCCTCCTGTGCAACACATTTTAACAATGAATCAGAAAACTCCATATATTGACATAAAGGCTCCACGTTTATTCAGTACAAAAGAAAGTCCTGCTAATAAGGTACTAACAAGCAAAATAAAAGTAGTTATTCATAAACTGGCATCTCTGACTGATATGTCTAATAGAGCTGACATTATCAGATTGTTGGCAGTGATCATCAGTAATGTATTATTGTTGAGGCTAACCAGCTGGAGCTAGTTTCAAATACTTTGTATAAGAGCAGTTTACTATGACTTGTGTGACGATGAGGTTTCTTTAAATGCTTGCAAAATCCTAACCTGAAAAGCAGCTGTCATATAATAAAACTGCAATATTTCTTTGATATATATGTATGCATATATATATATATATATATATATATATATATATATATACGCATGGGAGTCCTGTGTGCTGAAACTCACAATGGAGTGACTGTTATTACTCCTCCTCTGTGTAATAACTGATGCATTGTCCACAGTTTCCAGTGCTGTTCATTCATCACCCACACCCATCTGTTTCTGCCCTGAAAGCTGCGCTCAGCTGTGCAGTGAGGGGGTAGCTATGTGCGGAACTCCGTGCCTCTGCACAATCACTGCACGCACTGAGCTGTCACCGGCACATACTGTGTTTATTACAGCTCTCCACCCATTCAGCTAAACATGCAGACACTGGTTGGACTGACAGCCTGGATCTCTGCTCAAACTGCAGGAAAGCCGCTTTCGACGGGGCGCTGACAGCTTTTGCACACACTGATTTTCTCCCCCCGTCATCACGGAGCAACGCATCTAGCCAATTAGACATGTTATTTAATTAATAAAATGGGATTAATAACTCACTGAGCCAAGATTCAAGCGACTCCCCTTCCTGGTACGCCATAGCACTACAAACATCGCGTGATGTCACCGGCGTGTGTGCGAGAGTCCGAAAAAAATTGATGGTCGGAATTATTTTCACAAAAAGACGAACCATCTATTAAAAAACTTATATCCTTTAATTTGACATTAAAATCGTTCAAATAAGTCCATT
>VUQJ01026751.1:29748-46577 GCA_015108635.1 Andinoacara biseriatus
TTTTGAAAGCAGATTTTTTTTTTTTTTAAATAAAGGCACTTGCGGGGGGTTACTAACCCGAGGTCCTAATTGATGCTCACATTTTCAAGATGGCTGCCTCCATCTCGGGATTATTAAAACCATGGACACCGAGGTAAAAATAACTTTTATAAACACACACATTAATTGGTGGTTTAGCGTTGTACATTATCCATGCATAAGTGTAACTTTCTTGGCTGCATAATCAACTAACTAGCTGCAGTTTTAAAATCAAATCAGTCCTTGAAGGAGGTGACGGCACGGGGGCAGCGTTTATTATTAACACAATTTTGTCAGTTTTCACTGAGCAAATATGCTCACTGTCCACTTTGTTAGGTACACCTGTTGAACTGGGCTAATCAGCCAATCATTTGGCATCAATTCAGTGCATTTAGGCATGTAGACGTGGTCAAGATGACCTGCTGAATTTCAGACTGAGCCTCAGACTGCGGAAGAAAGGTGATTTCAGTGACTTTGAACGTGGCATGGCTGTTGATGCCAGGCAGGCTGATCTGAGTATTTCTGCTGGGATGTTCCACACAACCATCTCTAGAGTTTACAGAGAATGATCCAACAAAGAGAAAATATCCACTGAGCAACAGTTCTCTGGATGAAAATGCCTAGTTCATGACAGAGGTCAGAGGAGAATGGCCAGACTGTTTGGAGCTGATAGGATATCAACATCCGATGGGAGATATTTTCTTGGCTCCTTAGTACCAACTGACCATTGTTTAACCTCACAGGCTGCCTGAGCATTGTTGCTCACCATGTCCATCAATATATGACCACAGTGCACCCATCTTCTGAAGGCTGCTTCCAGCAGGATAATGCTCCATGTTACAAAGCTTAGATAGCGCTGGTCTCTGGCTGCAAGACCACAGATGCTCATCTCTGGATGAGTGATCTGGAATGATCATTTCATTGTGGGCCTTGTGTGCACAATGACAATGAGTTGAACATCTAACAATCTCAAACATTTTTTTTTTTTTAACATTACAGTGAGTTCATTGTACTCAAACGGCCTCCACAGTCACCAGCTGTCAGTCCAAAAGAGCATCTTTGAGATGTTGTGGAACAGGTGATAAGACTCACGGCTGTAAATCTGACAAATCTGCAGTTGTGTGATGCTATCACGTTAATATGGACCAAAATCTTTGAGGAATGTTCTCAGCATCTTCTTGAATCTTTGCCACAAAAAAATGAAGGCAGTTCTGAAAGCATACCAGATCCAAACTGTTACTAGCAACTGTGCGTAATGAAGTGGCTGATGAGTATGAGTGGGGACATCAGTTATACTATCTTACTTGGTTCATAACCATATCTTACAGTCCATAACCATAACAGATTTTTCATTCACAAATATGTAAGACTAAGAAGAAGCTGAAAGAAAAACTTTTTTTTCTTGATTTCAAAAAGAAAAGAAAAAAACAACAGAATTGTTGCTGATTGAATGTCAGAAATGTCTCATACACATAAATTGGAAAAAATTTGGAAATATTTGATTTCTGACATAATTAAACATCTTGAATGTTAAATAAATTGTGGCTGCAACTTCATACTTCTGCTGTGTTTTGACAGCCTGTTTTTGTATTTATTCATTGGTGCTCTTTACTGTCTACTTGGTTTTCTTTTGTTTTTAGTTGCATGTTTTACAGAGGGGGTTTTCAAGGATCGCCCTGAGCAAAAAAAAAAAAAAAGAGTTGAAGTTAATATTTTGGTTCTAAATATTGTCAGAAAATATATTAAAAAAAATAAAATGGGAAACGTGACCGTAGCAAAAAGAACAGCGATGCCACTTTTCAATCACTGCTGAAAAAGTTGCGATTGATTCCTTGTAAATGGACTAATCAATTAACCCTGTGAGGTGCACGTTATAATTGGTGATGAGCCCAGCCCTAATCATTTGCTTTCGAGAAACATGAAAATAACTTGTTTGGTTTAAAACAAACAAAAAAAATCACCTGATCTGAAAGAATAGGATTAGTTTTAGTCAATTTAAAATTTTCTTTTTTCAGCACACACAGACTCAGGTAATTTGGTGAAACTCTGCTCTGTCCTTTGTTTGCAGAGTGTTCCTGGTGAGATGGAGCAGATACAACCCTTATTACCTGGAGCCTGAGGTCAGGAAGGAGGCCTACAGCCGACCAGAGACGGAGCTGAGTGCTGAGGAGAAGGAGCAGCGCGAGCTCAAAACCCTCAGACCCATCAAGGCAGCAACCAGCGGAGTCACCAGCTCCGTTTTCGATGACCCAAACGTTAGGTAGAACTCACATCTCAGCTCACTACAACAGGAAAGATTTGTGCAGAGAAATGTTCACGCCAGGTGATCATTTTTGGCTTTGTTTTTCAGTAAATTCATCAACATGATGATGAAACATGGAAACAAGGTCTTGGCTAGACAGGTCATGACACAGGTAAAAAAAAAAACAAACAAAAAAAACCAGAAGCGCAGATTTCAGCAGCAGTCTAGATAGATAATTATTAAATGATCACTTGTCTTGTTTTTAGACACTGGAGAACATAAAGAAGAAGCAGGTGGAGAAGTTCCATAAAGCTCCTGTGAGGGAGAGAGATGCAATCGAGTGTAATCCCTACGCCATCTTTCACCAGGCTCTGGAGAACTGTAAGCCTGTCGTTGGGCTGGCCAGCATACAGAAAGGTGGAAAGTACTACCAGGTCAGTGACAGCCTCCACAATTTGAAAATGGGTTTTCAGAAGTATTTGCTGATCTTGTACCGCAAAACATTAAAGGCAACTAATTGCATTCCTCTCGGCCTCTGACCCCACCTAGGTTCCCATTCCGCTTACGGACAACAGACGGCGGTTCCTCGCCATGAAGTGGATGATCACAGAGTGCAGGGACAACAAACACAGACGCACACACATGTACGAAAAACTCTCCCAGGAGCTGCTGGCGGCCTTTGTCAAAGAGGGCAACGTGATCAAGAAGAAGTACGAGCTGCACAAGATGGCTGAAGCCAACAGAGCGTACGCTCACTACCGCTGGTGGTAGAACGGTGTCGACTGAAATCTGCAGGTTGACTAACTGAACAGAGGTCGAGTCGCAGCTGCTCAAAGCGTTAAGACATGAAAATTAGTTGGACTGTAAAAAATGCTGCCGGAGAGATGAAACGTGTATAAAGAACTGAATATGACTTACTGTCACTTTTGTATTAAGGAAGCTGTACTGTGTACAAACAAGTGTGATGTATTTGCAACAATAAACACAAAGTAAATAAGAAAAAGGTTTATTAGAACAAACTTTCATTTAATGCACCACCCAACCATAAAAAAGGAAACAAATGTAAAGTGTAATAAAATATTGATGCATGCTACAGTCGGGTCTGTGGAGTCATTAGGTAAGTCCTTTTTTGACTCATTACAGTTTAAAACACACTTTTTTCCTCAGCAAGTTTTATTAATTTGGCCCAAGAGTATGCTAACAAACACAAAGGTGGAATATTAAGTCTCCCGACACTCGGAGACAAAACACTGTGAGCGGCCCTTCATTAAATTCTGTTTTTTTTTCACCGTCAGACTGCCTTAAAGGTCAAATTTTGAAATACATTCTGCAGGTAGTGGTTATGAAAATTACAATATTTGAAAGAAACTTAATATTTTAACAGCAGGACACTGAACCTGTGAACTTGTGCCTGAGTGAACTTCTGAAAAACCGTCACAGAATATCAAAGTTTACCAAACAGTGTTGCTGGTGTGAAGAGAAGTTGAACAGTTTTGGAAATCACTTTTATATTAGCTTTGCATTCATAACCGACCTGCAAATATATAAAGGGAAAGGAAATACAGACTCCTCACAAATGAACATTTCAGTCTTTATGGAGTCGTCCCTACTGTGTGATGGTATCCATGTTATGTTGGCACAGCTTGCTTAACAAAGTTTTTATATCAGGAAATCTGAGTGAAGTGTCCTCAGAAAAATAAATTCCAACAAGAAATTTAAAAAAATCCCTGAATCAAGACTCTGGCAAACTGATCAGTAGCGGGAGCCTTACAGGACAAAGCAGGAAGAAATTCTCTCAAAAGCAATTTAAAACCTATTCAGAAATTTCACACTAAAGTTTCGAAATAATCAGATCAGGTTTCATCTGACTGGAATGTCTTTTGGATTTGGTAAATTTAAGTTGAAACACTCAAAAAAGGAATGCTAGAAAGATTAAAAGTGTAACAATAACAACAACAAAAAAAAGCCTCAGCTTCTCTAGCTGCACCAAACTTTAACACAAACTTCTTTGAAACAAAATGTACCTGAATGTGGCTAAACCTCGTTAACTGAACTTCAGCTCCTGGTGACCTATTGCACATTCCACATCCACAGCACATTTCAGGAATATCGTATTAGTCTTTTTAGAAAAATCTCCATCGTCCCAAACTCCTCTTCAAATTGCCTGGAAGATAACGCCATCTATCATCAAAAAGCTGGTTTTATAATCAGTGGTGATTCAGAGGAGGCATCCAAGGTGCTTGAATACTCTGATGCTCAGTGGCCTTCTCCTTGTGTCCTAATCAGCTATTTCACTGTAGTAATACTTGTGAGCGGTGCTGCTGAGCATCCAACCACCGGCCCTGAACTCCAGGATCTCCAGCAGCAGCAGGCGGGCCATGGAGGTGAGGCCCTCCTGGAGCAGAAAACCATCCCGCAGCAGGAAGAACAGCTCGTCCATCCGCTGGCTGTTCATCTTCTCCAGCTGCTCTCCGATGCGATGGAGTTGCAGGACCAGACAGTCCACCTGTGGAGGAAGGTGCAGGAGAGATACCTCAGTAAAAATGGGCATCATACTAAAGGGGAAAAATATGGTTCAGTGATGGTAGTCAGCTGGCAGTAGCCATGGTTAGGGGTTAGCTGGACCATTTTACCCTTTTAGATCAAAGATGGTTGTACTATTAGTATTACAATGCAAAAAGTCAAGGATCATTGGCCAAAATGCAATCATGAAAGCTTCTGCAATCATGTGATGATTATTTAGATTTTTTATTTGCATTTTTAGATTTATATGCATTTATAGACAAAAAAAAAACATCCCGTGGAACAGTAAGTATATCGATTGGCTATACTGGAAACCACAATAAAACAGTTGCCCCAATCAGTCAAATCCATCCTCATGCACGGTGTCTGTGATAATACAGGAGGAACACCACTATAGCAGTTTTACACTTAGGCACAACGCTTTTACTAGATCTCTTCCTCACCTCTTCCTCATTCATTAGAGCGTCTGCTTGGGCCAATCTCAACAGGCAGTCGTATACAGGATGGACCAGGGCCACCATCGGCATGTTGTTCACCTACGACACACAGAGTTGAGTGTCTTTTACAGCAGTTATCAGCGTAAAACAATAAGGAAACAAGTCTTTTAACTCTAATTTCACTTTTACAAAAGAGAAGGTTGAGTAGTATTACTATTAGAACCACCCTGTTTAAAATGCCAGTGGCTCTTAGCAAGGATGAAACCTGAGTAAGCTAGGATCATACCTTTCAGGCTCATCTTTCTGCTGCAGATGAATAAACTGCTTACATGATATACACCCCAGATTTCAGAAGCAACATGATAAGCATGTGTTCGAATTTTAGTAGTCGTTTTACAACGCTTAAATCTACTCCACTAAGTACACTAAGACCTCAAAAATACTGCTGTACGGGGTTCCTGCAGTGTTCCTCCAGTCTAAATCTACATCATGGAATGAAAGATGAAAGAACATGCTTTGATCCAGAGTGATTTAACAAAGCTGCTTTGTGTTTCCCTTTCTAAATCAAAACACTCAACCCCTCTCTGGCTCTTACCTTGAGGTAGTCAAAGATGTTGCAGATGAACGTGACATAGCACACCCACTCCTGCAGCGAGCGTGCCCTCATCTCCTCGCGGTCTTTAAACTCCTGCTGGAGCCGGTTCAGCAAGTGCCTCCTGAACACGTTCCCGTTGCTCTGCTTGGCTTCAGCCTGCACAAAGTGTCCAAGAAAGTGTCAGGCAGATAGCGGAGGGAGTGCAGACAAAAGATCACAAAACACATGTGGCAGGTTAGTCAATTTAAGAGCCTCCTGTTGCTTGAATGTAAGTTATAGTTGGGTCTACGGGACTGACCTGCACTATAGTGTAGCAAATACGCCCAGCCTCTTTGCTGAACACGTGATCCTTCAAAGACTGGTCCACAATGACATTGGAAACCTTCTCCAGGTTCACTGAAGTTGGATCTGAAAGACAGAGGATATGTTAAAGTCATTGTTTTGTTTTTTTAACAACATCCAAAAATTACAGTCATGAATGAATTGAACACTGACCTTTCAAGGCTGTTTTTAGTAACATCTGTGTGTCCAGGTCAAATGACTGGATCCTGTAGTCTTCAGCAGAGTTTTCCATTACAGATACAACAAACAAATCTCATGTGAGGGCAGGTGACCTGTGGAGATCAGACAGTTACTGCAGGTGTTTTCACGCAGAATACAAGCTTTTCAAACACAGATCAAAGCTGCAGCCCGAGACATCCGGGCAGTTTTGGTGACAACAATACATACAAAATCCTGTACAGTCATCAAATTGGGTGGCCCCCCGGCCGCAGCTCATTCATTGAGGGATACGGGGGGGATTACAACCCAGGTCAGCTAAAAAGTTCACCGAACAGGCACCCAAAGAGGAGCCAAGTTCCCTTTAACTTGTGAGATACGAGACACCAATGTACTTCTATATCCATTCCGAGTAGGTTACGGTAGTTTAGTGTAACTACACGTAAAGTTTCGTCTAACTGTACTTTAGGATGAACGCCGACACCGTTTCGCTGCTTTGTTTTCAACACAACAATATCTGCTGTTACAGCCATTGCATAAACCTAACATTACGGCTAACAGTAACGCTAACAAATCAGAGTGGAGTTTAATACCCAGCCTATACTTGCGTTAAAACCCGCCCGCTAAAAGACATAAACGGGTAAACACCTCACAGAACTGAGAGAAAGTAGTGGTTAAATAATTTACCTAAAACAGGAGGATAACTGTGTGACAAGTGTACCTATTTAACGCCGATTTGTCGCATGCAGGTTCAGGTAGAGGTAAGCTGGGGCGGGCGTTCCTCGACGTAACCTTTGGAAGCTGAATCAGCAACAGAAAGATAGGTCCCTCCTCTCTTAGCTTCGCCGTATGCTTTTCGCCTAACATAAAGTAAATGAGTGCATTTGAACTGACCGGTAAGTCCCCATTGTTGTAGGCACGATGACTGCCTACAATAGAGATGCTAAGCCTTACAATAAAGAGTCTATGAACTTTAAATTGTGTGACGCGTTTGACATGGCACTGTCTTCTCTTGATGTGAGATTTCTTCTTTGAAGGCTCTTCCAACCCGGAAGTAATATTAGGAGGGTACTGGCCAGTAGTAGAAACCTGTTCCTGTCCTACTAATTTTGAACTGAATGCGTTCAGTTTCATTGCCGGGGCTGATGTGGTATTTATGAAGGTAAGGTGATATTTATCTGCTTCTGTTATCATTACAGCTGGTTTACAGAGTAAACACCTGCTTTGTTTTTAGCTTAGCTTAGCTTAGCTTGTCCCAAGGTCCCACTGTATGTCCTCCACATGTCGTTTATTACTCTCCTGGTCTTTACAGCATTTAAAGATTGTATTATATTACAGAAAATGGTGACCATGAAGGAAGATGAGCCACAAACAGACTTAACGAAACTCGAATTACGTAAATGTTATGTCATATGTTAAGTAAACAGCTGCTGGGCAAAAATCTAGAGCCACCCCTCACTCCTTTTGCATACAAGGATCCAGACTTTATTGGATTTCTGTTTAATGGTCTTGAGCAATAGTTCCCCTGGTCTTCTAAATGTTTATTTTTTTGTTCGTTAAGCCACTGACGTCTCATTCAAGAATAAAAAAGACGCCCAACTCAAGGGATGAACCAGTGCAAAACACCAGTTTTAAATGATAACAGCCTGCAGCAAACCATGGATTTTGTTCTCATTCCTTTAGTTGAATCTACAAAAAAATGCCAAGACTAACAGTTTGACGGGTGTAAAATAGTATTTTTCCATCAACAAGGTGATTCCCAAAGAACTATTAGCTGAAAACATTCCTTATCTCTGGATGGAGTGTTGTGTCCTTTAAAAAAAACTGAGGGAACTGGTCAAGTGGAGGACAAGAGAAGATGTGGCACACCAAAAAAAAAGCTTGTTTTTAATTGAGTTATACTGAAAAAAAAGGTTTTGGTCATTTGTGTCATTAGTTTCTAGAAACCTGAGGCTGTGAAGACATGGTGGGTTATGACCCTGGTGCTAAGGGTGCACCTCTCTCTGCAGAGGAGGCAGCCCTCGCTGGTTCAGCTGCTGGGATGGTCACCAGAGCCCTCATCAGTCCTTTTGATGTCATTAAAATTAGATTTCAGGTAAGGATGAATACTTGCTGTATGACATGTCAGTCTTGTATGCAGGTGGTGCGAGACGAGAGCACAGTGAGGATTCATGCTGACTACAATGAAGTAGCAGCTGTGACCTTCCATATTTTCTTCAGTAACTGCACATTTCAAGCTGTAGCTAAACTTTAAATACAGATATGTAAACAATGTGTAACCATTTCATTCCTTTCCACACTTTTCACACAATAATCTATATTTAAAATAAAAAAACAAACTCTTAATCTCTTTACATAAATAGGGATTTAGAAGTTCAAATGAGGCAGTGTGTGTGTGTCCTGTGTTTTTATCAGTATTTTCCCCTCATAGCTGCAGATAGAGCGAGTGTCTTCAAAAAACCCAGAGGGGAAGTACTGGGGCTTATTTCAGGCAACACGCCGCATTCATTCAGAGGAAGGACTCTCTGCTTTTTGGAAGGGCCACATCCCGGCACAGCTCCTCTCCATCTGCTATGGGGCTGTCCAGGTACAACCTGTAAACTGTGAACTGCATGCTGACCCAAACCTTTATACTTCTCTGCATCGTCTCAACAATGCAGTCACTTTCTTTGTGTGTAATTTGCAGTTTGCCAGTTTTGAGTTTCTGACAGAGATGGTCCATAAGACGACGTCGTACGACAGCCAGACAGCAGGAGTTCACTTCGTCTGTGGCGGCTTGGCAGCCTGCTCTGCTACAGTGGTGTGCCAGCCTCTGGACACACTGCGGACACGCTTCGCAGCTCAGGGAGAACCCAAGGTGAGACACGTCATTGCTGACACTGTGGCTGTCAATTTTTGACAGAGTCAACTGGTACTAAATGTTTTTTTTTTCTTTTTCTTTTATAACCCCATATCCAGAAAAGGTCAGGACAACGTGTAAAATGTAAAAAAAATAATTAAAGGCCATCTCAAGGGCTTACTATTAAATATTAATAAAGCATGTTAAATATTTTCTTTTTCCTGCCTTAGGTAGAAACGTTCGCTGTGAAGTGCTGAAATCCCATCTTATCTTTCCAGGTGTACAGGAACCTGCGACATGCTGTGTTTACAATGTGGCGCTCTGAGGGAACTCTGACATTTTACCGCGGCCTGTCACCAACGCTCATTGCGGTGTTTCCATACGCTGGACTGCAATTCTTCTTCTACAACGTCTTTAAAAAGTTGTTGGCTCCACCGCCCAAAGCTGGGAATTCGGGAGGTGAGTGGAAACTCTTAGTTGTGCAAATTATAGCAGAGTATTTACATAGTGTTCAGTTTAGAATCCTTCACATTTTATGTCTCTCTTCAAGGCAACCTAAGAAGCCTGGTCTGTGGGAGCGGAGCTGGAATGATCAGCAAAACACTCACATACCCCTTGGATCTGTTCAAGAAGAGACTGCAGGTGGGGGGCTTTGAAGCGGCCCGAGCTCACTTTGGAAAGGTAAACTCCTCTACGGCGTGTTTCACCATGTTAGAGCATATTCTCTGGGTCTCACGTGGAAACAATTGTCTTCTGTCTGTCCTGTGCAGGTGCGGAGCTACAGAGGCCTGCTTGACTGCATGGTTCAAATAGCCAAAGAGGAGGGCTTCCGAGGCTTCTTCAAAGGCCTGTCACCTAGCCTTCTCAAAGCCGCACTGGCAACAGGCTTCACCTTTTTTTGGTATGAATTTTTCGTGAATGCCATGCATAACATTGAGGAGAGTCGGAGAACCAAGACCTTTGCCGAAGACCTCAGCAGGAGATAAAAAAAAGGGGGGTGGGGGGGTGGGGCGCACACAATCACGCACAATGGAAATGAAATTATGCCTTGTTGTTTTCGTGCACTGAACATATGTGTCAGCTGGGTCAATATCATTTGTCTCCATTATGTTTACATATCAGGATGGAAAAATAACTTCATTAATTGCTGTTTTTTTTAACATGTATTTAAACTGGGATATTTAGGTTTGTGAGTCTTTGCTTTAAGAGGATAATTGTTACCATTGTTTGTTCAAACTGAACTTTGCACACTTTGAGGATTTTGAGTCATTTTACACAAACTGACTTGTGGTCATTAAACCTCAAATAGAGACTGCAGCAAACTTCAGCTTTGGGATTGTGGTTTGGTTTTGTGCGCAGAAGAAAACTAAACATATTTATTGTATACTATGGAGGACAAAACAGCTATGGGTATGGGAAACACTTCTTATTGAGAGTTTTCTTTGTTGTGTTTAGGTTAAACCTGTAAAGGCACTTGTGCCGACCTGTTGAGCACTTTGAAGTTTTTTTTTTTTTCAATAAAGTTTTGAGTAAGGAGGTGTTTGTGTTTCTACTTTATGGACCAGAGGAAGTATAAATACTGACCATGCAGTCATAATGGTAAAAGATGAAAATGTGTGAATCACAACTTTTGACACTTTTTTTTTTTTTTTAAATATTGGAGTCTGGTATATGTTGTGTTTGTTTCAGAACATTATTTGCCAGCATTTACCTACAGTCAGGGTCAGAGTCTACATCATCGTAAAATACATTTTTGGGTGTATAATATCTTTTTTACATTTTTTTTCCTAATACTTAATGTTTAAGTATTATAGGCCACATCTGTTTTAGCAAATAAAACTTTGGACTTTGCTTGGAAAAATCATTTTAAATGAGAGTTTGAAAGGTTAGAAAGGACAGCACACTTTCTGAGTATTCCTCTTGAATAAGTGAGGGCAATCGGCACACATCTTGCTATATATATTTAAATAAATTCATTGAATGTGCATGCATGCAGCATGGCTTAGGTTTGCAAAGTTGCATCTGAACAAACCACAAAACTTCTGGAACAGACGAGACCAAAGTGAATGTTTGGCCGTAATGCACAGTGTCACATTTGATGAAGAGAAAACAGCATATTGGCACAAGCACATTGGTGGAGGGGTGATGATTTAGGCTTGTATTGCAGACACAGGACCCGGGCACTTTGCAGTCATTAAGTTGGCCATGAACTCCTCAGTAGATGAAGTATTCTAGAGTGTGAGGCCACTTGGCCTAAACTGAGTCATGCAACAGGACAATGATGCCAAGCACAGCAGCAAAACTACAACAGAATTGCTGGAAAAGTGTGCATAAATGAATGCCTGCAAACCTCAATGAACTAAAGCACCAGATCCTTTTTATTCTGTCCTGTTATAAAGCCTTAGACCTGATTATTAACAAACCTTTCACACAGTTATGGATGCAGCAGTATTTAGTTTAATTTACTGTATACAAAACCCATCAATAGTATGACAGTAAAAGAACACAATAAAACCACAAAGAAGTCAATATAGCAGCAAAACAACACCACATGACCAACTCTGTAAAAACTCCTGTAAAACACAACATCACATACGAGGCTCAGATAAAGAAAACATTCAGTTCACAAATATTTAGAAGCAGCCGCTGTAGTCACGAGTCATGCTGTTACATGAAGACGCCATAGTTGCTGAGATACATAATAGAAATGTAAGAACAGCTTCATCACTTGATATTCTTTTTTGAATCAATCACATTTAAATTGTTCAAACAGTATGTACAAGAATACACAATCACCTTACGTCTGACTGTGAAAACCATAATACTCAACGGTTACAGTGGCCAACAAGAATCCCAACTACATAAATCAGTTAACAAGTCGATTAACAAAGCCAGAGATGTTTAAAGGTAAAGCAGAAAAAAAAAAATCAGAGTCTGCAAATGTTAAGTTTATGTGCACTGAGTCTCTACATATCTTTTCAACACACCCTGAGCTTGGATGAAAACAAGGTGACACTCTGTGGGATAAAACATTTTCAGGAATGTATGCTACTCTCAGTCGGGCTAATTGGAATCCATAGTGATTAATGAAAGGTGCAGGCTGGCTGTTTTCTAAGGAAAAGAGAAGGATGAGGAGCCTGCAGCTGCTTTTGTTGGACTCTCGCTGGGATTTACTGCACCTTTACACCTCGCAGGGCTTACTGTGGATGCCCAGCTGTACCTGTAAAGGCAGTCTGAGTGCTGTTGGCTTTGCTGTAACACTGGCGAGTCGGCTGAGGGGCTGGGATCACCAGGACAGTCACTTCTTCAGCTGGCTGAGGGGGCATTGTAGGATGTGCTGGGCAGGCACCCTCTAATATGCAGGTCAGGGGTGTTTAACAATGGCGCAGGCCCACTCTCATTCTGGCTGCGGACTGGAGTTCCAGGAGAAAAAGCTCGGAAGCTTAAAGAGTGAATCCCTGCGGCCTGGATCTGGCAAGGTCAAGGTCTCTGGAGCTGACTTCTTCCTGGGTCGCTCTTTGGGCACTGACAGGAAATCAGGCGCTTCGGTGGAGAGGGGAGTGGACGGGGCGCTGTTCGGTCCGCTGCGGGTGCTCGATGGCAGGGGGTTCTCTGAGATGGAAATGGTAGGTGGGAAAGTGCCAATCTTCAGGTTGGTGGCTTCCTGTGTGGCACGCTCGTATTCTCTGACTTCATCCATGGTCATGTCTGTTGGGTTGGAGCAGAGACATAAGAGAGAGACAAGACACCGTTAGATCTGAATGCAGTTTGACATTTTAACTGAAACATTTCACTATTTCATAAACCATCTCAAAAACATTGGGATGGGGGAAAAAAAAGGCTGGAAAAGTAAGTGGTACCTAAAAAGAAACAGCTGGAGGGACATATTGCAGCTAATGAGGTTAACTGGCTACAGGTCAGTAACATGATTGGGTGGAAAAGAGCATCTTAGAGACGCAGAGTTTCTGCCTGCAGTCCATAACATTCACCAATTAAAATTTGATGCATCATGAAATTATAAAATGTGACAAAGAAGATCCAGGACTTTTGAGTGGCTAGAACCATATATCAGAGAAGAATGGGACAACATTCCTCTCCCAAAGGTCAAGGAATTGGTCTCCTCAGTTCCCAGATATTTGAGGTTCAAAGAAGAGGGGAAGTTACACAATGGTAAACATGGCCCTGACCCTAGGTTTTTGTGATGCTTTACATGTAAAATGTACCATTTTACATGTTCTCAGTGGATATATTCTATCCACTGAGGCATTTTAATGCTATCATTTGACAAATAATATGGCTTTGCAGTTAATTGTACCAACTGCCCATTGAAGAAGTCTTTTTGGTATTCTAAGGTGAGGTACAGGTATCTGTGCACTGTACCCATACAGTCTATGGATACCATCCAGTCGCTTCCGCTTATCCTTTTCAGGGTTGCGGGGGGGCTGGAGCCTATCCCAGCTGACATAGGGCGAGAGGCAGGGTACACCCTGACATACACCATTCACATGCTCTCATTCGCACCTATGGGCAAATTCGAATAGCCAAATAACCTAACCCCAGTAAGTGCATGTCTTTGGACTGTGGGAGGAAACCGGAGTACCCGGGGGAAACCCACGCAAACACAGGGAGAACGTGCAAACTCCACACAGCGAGAGAGAGGCCGGGCTAAGGTGGAATCGAACCCAGGCCTTCCAGATGGTATTCAAACTGTGAGGCAGCAGTGCTAACCACCACACCACCGTGCTGCCCATCTATGGATACATTCTGCTGAAAAAAAACTTGCTGGTATTTAGCTGATAACTTAGCACTCTATCCTCAGATCCAAATATGATCATTTGTGACTCCAAAAAGACCAGATGGAAACAGCCATAATGCTGAGAACTGCTAAAACTGCTAAACAAATGGGTGATGTCATGCTGGCTAAGTCCATCGTTTACATGCAGCCTGTGATCTTCACCTTAAAATGAAATGATTTATGTGAAGTGGGTGTTATTCATTATCTGACTGCAATCTTGAGATGAGTCAGTGCTTACACATGTTTTCTAAAGACTGTTTTCTAAAGACTATCTCCATCTCTTGCACACTTACCAATCCACTCATCCACCCAGGCAAAGGCCTGCCTGTGTCCTAAAAGCAGCACGTCTCGGATCACCTGAGAAGGATTTTAAAAAAAGAGAATGAGAGAGAGAGAGAGAGAAGGGAAGCAAAGGGCAGAGGCAGGGAAGAAGTTCAAGGAGAGAAGGTGTGAATCAGACTGCGTTTACTCCAAAGGACAGCGTTTCACTTCATTTTGCACTTTAAAAATTTTCTCTTCACCCCTAGAGGATTTTGATTTATGTGAGTCACTCTTGGTGTTAGCCTGTGAGTAATGAACCTGCCTATATGTGTGCGTGTGTGTATTCAATGTGTGCGTTTGTGTGCATGCGCCTCGGGCAAGGATAGTACAGGGACAGCTGACCCGAGGGACAGATGCTGCAGCAAAATGGATTTGGGAAAGGGGAGATACAAAGTTTAAACTCTGCAGCCAAGGAAAAGGGAGGTGTTGCTGCAAGGCAAGCTGTGGGATGTGAACAGGGCAGATATTGTAGAAGGCAATAATGGAACTGTTGATTTGGCTCTCGGCCATGCATCACATGTTTTCAGAGCAGAAAATGGGATGCCTCTGGCGCTGACAATGATATAAGCTGGCTAAAACTCATCTACGAGTCTCTGCCCCTCCCCAAAAATTGGTTTCTCCTGACCTTGTGTACAAACTGTTCCACACGAGTCTGCAGGCCCCAGACTTCAAATTTGACGGTGACCAGTTTGTAGGAGCACATGATGGGGTCTTGGGTGTTGATCCATCCTTCCTGCAGAAGTCCCCGATTCGTCTTCTTTGACTTAAAATACCGAAGGTCCTACAAGGCCACGAGACACCAACTTCAGAAAAACTCATCATTTTTCCTCAGGAGATAAGAATCTTATGTTAATAATCCTCATAAAATTTGCATAAGAAAAAGAGGATTATAAAAAAAGTTTTCCAACCAATACTTAACTAAAATAATGTTTCCTGTCATTTAATCTCTCTCACACACATCAATTTCTTCCTGTTTCCCTACAGGACAAGATCATCTGCTTTTATTATGAGGCAAAGTATAGCTGAGCAGCACAGTGGGAGTCTCACAAACCTCACATGCATTAATCACTGCTCCCAGTGGACTAATTATACTGTGATGCTCATTTGTCTTAGAGTCATGCATCTGAGTGTGACAGAGTATCTCTATCCCTGCTGGGAAAGCACTTGTAGAGGAGGTGGAACAAGTTTGTTGCATTTGTCTGCATATAAAATGTGTCATCAAGTGTATTGAGAGAGGGAAAGATGAGAAATGCTAATGAGAGATTAATCAGTTTTAAGCACATTTTTAATAAGCAAATAGCTCTCCAAACGATATTTTACTTCACTTGCTTTTCCTTCTAGTTTTGCTGAACAAATTTCATCAACCATAGATTGTATTTCAAGAAGGTCTATAAAGTGAATCCAAAGTTAAAGCGCTTTAAATATGTATTCTTTATGGCGACCAGCAGGGCACAAATCCTCTGGTTAGATAAAAAGTCACTGAGTTGACCGTGAACTCCTTCGTATCCCAACGTATTCTAGGGTCAAAGGTGAGGCCGTCTGTATGACAGCTGTGGTGGGACCTTAAGAGCGCTGTGCATAGATGTAACGAAGAGTGGGCCAAATTTCCTCCACGGCAATGAAAGAGATTGATAAAGCCATAAGGAAAACACTTATTTCAAGTTATTGCTGCCAAAGGTGATTCTACAAGCTACTGAATCATGAGGTGTACTTAGTTTTTTTGCAGGACTGTGGAAACCTCTTTTTCAAATGACTGTAAATATATGAAAAACATTTTCCTAATAAGTTAATGGTCTCAATTGTTAGTTTAATAAA
Source organism: Andinoacara biseriatus (assembly GCA_015108635.1). Classification (NCBI taxonomy): domain Eukaryota; kingdom Metazoa; phylum Chordata; class Actinopteri; order Cichliformes; family Cichlidae; genus Andinoacara; species Andinoacara biseriatus. The sequence continues at coordinate 45,832 of VUQJ01026751.1, forward strand.
TCATGAAGTTTATTTTGTAAATTATGCACTTATTTAGAGTAAAATGTGTTATAAAGCAAGGACTGCTCTAGGGAGTCACTAATTTGTAATTGAAAGTGAATATTTTTGAATAATTTTACCACTAGAGTAACATATTTTTAACTTTTGGATTTCCTTTCTTATGGACTTTGCTTGCATCACACACCTGCTGTCAGACCTTTGACTCTGATTTTAACCCAGTCTCTTTTAAATAAGGGTATTTGAAACAAAGAAAGTACAACAACAAAAAAAAAACTAAACAAAAACATCTGTTTTTAAAAAGATATTTACATTAGATATCTGCCTTCTATGTTTAGCTCTGACAACATCTCTGTGCTATTCTTAGCGCTCAGTGCTTAAAAGCAGGAGACCATAAAGCTCAGTGGGAGGTGTGTGTGAAAGTGAGGGTGTCAATAATAAAACGCCACTGCAGTGCTGTCATGACCCCTCTTGGTTATAAATAGCTCAGCTTTTTATGAGCATCACGTCCTGATAGATGGGCGAACGCACGCGCATACAAATGTCAAATCTCCACAGCTAATGTCCATCGCCTCCCCCACACACAAACATGCTTTTCCCTTCCTTCCATTGCTCTCAGAGGAGGCAGATGGCCAGCTGGTGGTCAAACATGAGCTGGTGCTGGTGGACAAAGATGACACATTATTCTGTTCCTTTCGCTTCACGTCTCAGTTGTTGAGGTCTCTCCTCCTCTCTCCTTTTCGCCCTTC
>VUQJ01026751.1:55803-66477 GCA_015108635.1 Andinoacara biseriatus
TCATGGAATTTGGACGTTAATGAGTGGAGCGAGTAAGCGAAGCACACCTGTTATTAAAACAGAACATTATTGCTTAACACAATAAAACTAATGAAAACATTATTGCTTTACTTGCACAACAATTCAGTAAGTTTTAATTGATTAATGTATAAACACATTTAGAGACCTAGTTTGTTTAATAGATTCTTACAATACCACAATATTCTAGAGTCAAATGTGAGGCCATCTGCTCAATGAACTGAAGCAATGTTATAAAGAAGAGTAGGCCAAAATTCCTCCATAATGAAGTGAGAGACTGATAAAGTCAGATAGGCAGACTTACACCCTCAACACATCCTTTCTCTTTCCCATTTCTATCCAGTGTGCACATGTCAGTAAAGCTGTGGTCCCAGTTCTTCAGCATCTAGCTCGTGCTACAAAAGCAGAGCGAGTATAAATGGATTAAAATTTTTTTAAAAAGTGGCAGGTAGTTTCTTTTGGATCACAGTGTGTCTGCTAGCTAAGGGTAAACTCTCTGAAAGAAACCATATATTTCATTTATCCCCACAATGCACTGCTTTACCCATTCTTAGGATTTCTCTATGTTCCAAATCCCACTCTAAACCCCTACATATCTGGCAAACAATCCGGCTTGCTTAGTTGTTAACTGTACCAGCACCCTGTTTCTTAGCACTAATTTGCAGACACTGGTGTCTGTGGGAACCACAGAGACAATAAGGTCATTTTTTGCTCAAAAGGTTCTGAATGGGGTGATGGTATGGCAGCACATTAATTTATAAAGTCATAAATATCAAGGAGAAGCTACTGTTTTTTTTTTTGTTTTTTTTTTTACTGTTTGAGCCTACTTAGCAAGTTTAGTTACTCTGATGAATGAGTTCACTGTCATTGTGGTCTGCTGGACTAAATTGTCATCTATGTTCCACCTTGGTTCATTTGTCAGTGTCTGCAAATGCTTTACCAAGACGTCAAATTCATAGCAGCCCCTGTGCACTGCAGCTCACCGTGTTCTTTGTTCACACTAATGAAATTTATAGTTTCGAACTGCATTACTTTAATAGAAGTTGCCTATATTGATGCATTTGTGCTCTTGCCAAGTCCCTGCCCTAGACCTCACTGAGCAATAAGACCGAACATGAGCTAACTGAATTACTGCCCTTGAAGTAATTAGTGATTAATGCACAGAAAAATAGCTAAGATTAAAGAAATAACCCTGTCTAGAAAAAGAGAATCTGTGAAATATTTAAGGTCTGTATGAAAGTACACTTACTTTGGAATGTAAAATGTTATCATTTTATCACTGATAAATGCATTTTACAATATTCATTTGTGTCAAAGCATCACAATGTCATCAAAATCAAAGCATCTAATCTATTCTCGTTGTCCATATGTCATCCTTTAATTTAACTTGAATAAGAGAACTCACAGAGGTGCCAGCCTTTCAACTACATACACTGCAGTGCTCACACAGCACCAGATTCAATTTGAATTTACATAACAGAAAATCAAATCCTCAGTTTCACACTTATCAAGTTTAACAAAACAAAAGAACAAAGGACTGAGCCAGAAAACAGACACTAAATTATATTTTTACATTGTTTCATTTCTGAGATGCAAAAGCAACACTTAGCACCACTCTCTGGGTTTTTATTATAACTGACATTTGCCTGCATTATAGTGACTAAGACTTATTTGTAAAAAAAAACTTAGAGAGAGAGCTATTATTTTGAGCAGAGCAGATCATTAGACATGTCGCCAGCAGCTAATCATGTGTGAACAATCAGAGAAAATGCTAGACAGATTCTGCTAAGGTGTCATTTTTAAAGCTACATTACAGCCCCTAAAAATGATGTAAGACATTAAAAAAAATCTGCAAAGTGTGCAGTTAAGCAACATGTTACTGTTTGAATTTTTAATCAAATGCTACAATTTAGAGTTTAAATGTGTGCAACAATATTTTTTCCCTGAGACAGATGCCATTTGAAATAACATCATTAATCTGGACATTTGCTCATTGTTCTTTTGTGCCCACTGTGTGCCACATGGAAGGACACACTTACTTGTTAAGGTAGATTCGTTTCTCCGTGAACTGGCCCGATCCATGCTCCGGGTCTTCATAAGGCTCATTCTGCACCACCTCTACACCTTCTCCACGTTCACTCTGCTCATGACTGTGTTTGCTGATCATATACAGCTGGCCAATCCGGTACTGAAACACAAAAGAGGAGACAAAAAAAAAGAAGCTTTAATTAGAATTTATTGGTAATTTTATCTAATATAGGAAGGAAATTAAGATTTTACACATCTGAATGAACATGCTGAGGAGGCTGAAGTGAATGGAAACAAAATCTTCTTGGTGGAAGTCCAGGAACTGACTCAGCAGTATAATTTTATACAAATCATAAAAAAAGAAATGCAGGAGGGAAAATACCAGGTTTACAGCACCTGCATGGTCCTGACACCTGGGGGCAGTCACCATAGCAAAAGAAAGCTGCTGGATTAAGAGCTGTCTGCAGCTTAGTGATAAAGGCCTCATATCAGGTCAGGACCAAGTAGCACAACAATAGTAACCGTAGCAGCAGACAGTTACACGACCTCTTCCCATGGTCCCTTGGGAGACATCAGTCACTGCACAAAATCCTTCACTCATCACTCACTGACCCACTTGGCCCCATGAGAGTGTCACTTTTGGCCACCTTGATAGGCCAGACGGGGGTGTCACACGGCAACTATTTTCCATACATTTGTAAAACGACAAGCACAAGAGCGAGAATTTCTAACTGCTCATGGGACTATTTCCGGGCTGGGGAAACCGATACAGCCCTGATGGTGACTTATGTTGCGCTGCTGGAATGCCAAGGGCTCATGTAGGACTCTATGCAAACCCACACACACACACATACACATTGCTCCAACCAAGGATAGATGGGTTAAGCTAATGGAAAAAAGGATCGCCTGGGCTGTTGACTTGTGACTCTACATCCAGCCACAAAAAGCAAGGAACGGAGGAGAATGAAATGTGATAGTGTAGTGGAAAAAAAAAATCAGAGCTCATGTATACCAGTAAACTTCTTATATCACAAAGCCAAAATTTTCCATCTGCTGACCATCAGAGGAGAGCAATGAGCTGTGACAGAGAATTCCCAGCTGAAATGTTGATGGCTATGTGTTTCTGACAGCACAGCTGTTGGAGTCTGGCATAATTTTTCCACTGCAATGACACAGTAACAAACCAGGCATAATAGATGGGGAACCTGCATTTAGTCACACACTAACACAGAAGCCTGCTCACATTTTGAGCTTTTATGCAGCTGATTCAGTAATCAGTACATCAAAACAGCCAAAATGTATCTGGTTCCAGGCTGACAGATATGAATATTTGCTGGTTCTTTTCATTATACATTTTACCAAATTTTATCTTGTGGGATTTTTAGATTGTTGGTCAGAAAAAACAACAAAACAGGCTAGCTACTTGTACTTGGACAGTTTTCGTCAGTGTTTTGCAGTACAAGGGCATCGAAAGATGGTAGAGTAACAGAAAAAGAAGCTTTTATTCAGGCTGATGTCGAAGTCTAAAGTATAAAAGAGTCACAACAAAAAAACAACTGATATCCAAAAAGTCCAGAACTTTAAACAGGGAGAGCACACAAGGGTGGTGGCACAGACAAGGGGACGACAGGAGTCCTCACTTTTAAGTAAGTCTGTCAAAATTTGTGCATAAAACAACAGGGAATAAAGTGATTCATGAAAAAGGGCTCACTCTCACTGGTTAAAGCTGACAGCTTTGGGTAATAAACCCACAGAGAGTTAAATTGTTCCTTGCCCGGTATCTAATTGTTTCAGTTTTATAGTCTGCAAATGGTGAGCACAGTGGAGCAGTCAGCAGCCGAAAGGGCACACTGTACTTACATTTATCAGCAATGTCGCTGAATGCGAATGTTGCTTTGTGTCTAATATAATGGATATGTACTTTTTTATATAAACCAGAGTTTTTTCACGATGTCCTAGTTTGCTGATAAAATGCAATATAACAGTATGCTGTGTTTTTGTTTTGCCTCCAAGAGGCTCAAAAACAATTAACCTAAGTTTAAAGAATTATACCAACTGATATACACGTATACAGCACTGTGCCAAAGTTTTAACTCACCCCTGATTTCTTTATACTTTATTTCCAAGGAGCGAGACCTAATTCTAATTTTTTAAAATGGATCTTCAGCAACAGTTCTCCAGACTTTATCAAGGGTTTTCAAAGTTTTTCTTTGGACATCAGCTGCTTCTTCACTCATTTTCATGGTTTTTTTTGTTTGTTTTTTTTGTCTTGTGTCTACAGATGACAGACAACTTACCAAAGGCACTTTCTTACTAGCAACCTGTCACAAAACACACGATTTATCCATCAATCCATCCATCCATCCTCTTCCGCTTATTTGGGGCCAGGTTGTGGGGGCAGCAGTCTAAGCAGAGAAGCCCAGGCTTCCTTCTCCCCAGCCACCTCCACCAGCTTATCCAGGGGGACCCCAAGACATTCCCAGGCCACCCAAGAGATATAATCCCTTCAGCTTATCCTGGCTCTACCCCAGAGCTTTCTCCCGGTGGGATATGCCCCGAACACCTCACCTAAGGGGCACCCAGGAGGCATCCTAGTCAGATGCCTGAGCCACCTCAACTGGCTCCTCTTGATGTGGAGGAGAAGCGGCTCTACTCTGAGCCCCTCCCGGATGGCCGCATTCCTCACCTTATCGCTAAGAAAGAGGCCAGCCACCCTTCGAAGGAAACTCATTTCTCCCGCTTGTATTTGTGATCTTATTCTTTCGGTCACTTCCCAAAGCTCATAACCACAGGTGAGGGTAGGAACATAGATAGACTCAGGAAAGAAGTACAACAGTGAGTGTCTACAGCCATCTGTAAAATGTGGTGGAGGGTCTGTCATGGTTTGGGGCTACATTTTAGCCAGTGGGGTTGGCGATCTTGTCAAAACTGATGGAATTATGAATGCAGATCAGATTTCAATCCATGGCAATACCATCAGGAAATTGTCATTTTTCAGTATGTCAAAGTACCCAAACACACTTCCAGTCCAGTGAAAGAATACCTGGACACAAAAACACACAATAAAACACTATCAGTCACAAATTGGCTTCCCCAGAGCCCCGGCCTCAACATTATTAAACCATCTTGACAGAGAACTGAACAAAAGGCGGCCAAAATCCACAGAAGAGCTTTGAATGGCCTTCAAGAAGCTTGGAGAACTATTCCTGAAGATTACTTGAAGAAATTACAAATTACATTGCTATCATGTGCCAGACATATTTCATGACCAAATCAACTAAGACTCATATTAACCACTTTACAAAAAAATTCCACATTTATTTAAAATACAATTTACCTGCTAAATTCTTTAGTGCAGCACATGGGATCAAACACAAAATTCCAACACTGACATTGAGGCAGCTAAGGAAAGATAAAGAAGATTTTTGTACAGATCAAAATATTCCTGTTGTGGCTAAAACATGAGAGACGGTTGGAGAGCTGATATAAATCGCCCCGCTGGATGAAAAACATCAAGGCAGAGTGCCCACTCAAGAGGACCTCTGAGCAGCTCTCCCATCACACTGATGGCTACTGTAGCAACAGTGTATTAGCATTAAGCGCCATCTTTTCTGTCCCTCTTTGACTAATTTGGGTTCGGACATGTTGTATAAACAGGCTGGCCATTGTGCTCCCTACCAGGCATTGTATCCAGCCTCCGTCTGCTGGAGGCCTGAAAGCTGCAGCTGATGAATGAGGGGCTGCTTTTATTGTTGTCTTTGGAAATCTCGCTCTAATGACTAGAAGGGAGAAGTGGCCCTTGCTCAGGTTAGAGTGGCCTTGAATAATGTCTTTTTATCTCTCTTTCTCTAGAGCCCCTGGGCAGGATCAAGGGCTGACAGCAAGGAAAAATATGCGGTCTCTTCAGCTCGGTTAAATTTTCTCTTCCATGTGCCCTTTGATTTATCTGCCTTCTTTTCCTCTTCACACCTCATTCTATCTCATTCCTCTTTACCTGGTCTCCACCTTCATACTAAAATCCAACCTTTTACTTTCTGAACTCCTTTTCTCGCTCACCTCCAAACTTTGCTCTTAGCGCTTTACCCGGTAATAGCCGCATGCAGCTCAGTTACCTTCTCCAGTAAAGTACTGGATAACATCAAATTGACCGACAGTAGTGGACTGCGTGATTGCTCATGGATCTGCTGCTGGAGCTGGTGGCAAGATTTTCTTTTTTTTGGGCAGTGTGACCCAAGAAAATGAACAGAATTTTTGTAAAAGTGCAGCACATATGCCTTATTTCACATATCAAAAGAATAGAGTCGAGAAAAAAGAAGAAGAGTGGGGTAGTAATCAAGTAATATTTAAAGACAGCTAAAGGAATAGTTTGGGCTTTTTTACCTCTTAAGAACTTTAAGCTTTAGGAATCTTGATAGGTGGATTTTGCTACCTTTGGACAGATCCAGGCTAGCAGTTTCATCTTATTTCCAGTCTTTGGCTGACTGTCTGTAGTCATGCATTTAAGGGACAGAATGCATTCATTTTAAGATGAAGAAATTAAGCCTGTGATCTCTCTTTCTGCTTTTTTGAGTCTCTGCTTTAACGCAACAGCAGGTGTTGGGGAAATGCGGTCATTGTGCTACAGCCGGGGAGTGTGCTACTGTAAGATAAGAACACACACAGACACACTTACACTTACACACATGAGACAATACTGGGTGCAGCGCTAAGATGTAATTAAAATTCAACCACTGACAGGGTAATTACTGCTCTGAGCGCTTGGTATTCTTGGATAAATGACTGCGCTCCTGTTGAGATAAATAGCTTCTATTTTTTTGATGTCCGTGTCTGGCTCAGTGTATGTGTGTGTTTGGACACATACCAAAGAAATATCTTTTTATAAATTAACCTAAGCTGATCAATAAAACCAGATGCTTTAAAAGAAAAAAATATATCTAATTATCATCTCTATTTGTGCAGCGATGGTATGACATGGTTTGAATCCTCAGCAGCAGATTGTCTGGACTATTACCAGGTAGTAGATCAAGTTTCACACACACACACACACACACACACACACACACACACACACACACACACACACACAAAAAGGCGAGACCATCATTGCTATATCCTTGTGAAATCCATCCATATTGTTTTATCTCATCTGCCCATATGGTGGATGAATTATTAGAAAACCAGAGGGGACATACAGATATAAACACTCTCTCACAGCAGATGCACACAAATAGTGGCCAAAAGAAGATTTTCGAAATGTACATGGAGATATATTTAATGTTGCTGGCAAAGGCTGCTGCTAATTTATCAAACCATGCACTATGAAATATATTCCAAAAGTTGGACCAGAAATGCTTCCAGTTGTGTGAACAAACAACACAGCAGGAGTCAATATTTACGACTGCTGTTCTTTGCTAAGTTCATATCTTCTTCCCTTAATGGTCACACTAGAATTAAACTAGGATGGGGTTGTCGGGTGACTGCACTGAATTTTATTTGCTTTTGGTGACTGACTGCAAGTATTCGTAGTGATCAACTGGTCACCTAAAGGATGACCTCTGGAACACCATTGTTCATTGCAAGGCGATTGCACAGGTGACCCAGTTGGCAGCACCTGGTGTCCAAACAATAGCAGTATGATTCAGACTGACTGCAATCACTGTCAGGCAGATTGACAAAGGTTTGCAAATAATCACCATCTAATTTATAAATGCAGACAGATTGCCAACATTTTGCAATCAGTCTGAGTCAGTCTGCACCGATGAGTACAATTCATCTGTGATAGAGCTTTTTTAAACAGGAGATCGACTCAGCTGGTTGACAGTTATATATAAAGCTTATTATAGGTATATAAGCATCTATGTCATTGTGGAGTTAAATTGATGTGTGGATGAATTTCTGTTTCAAATCTATGAGGTCTGGGTTGGAGTCTTATTGTAAGTAGTTAATGTGAATTTCTGTTTATGTGGACAGTAACAGATTTGCTGTCTTCACCTATTATCACAAACAGATTGCATGTAATTACCAAACTGACCCCAAACTGATAGCAGACGGACTCCCTCTTATTGCAGTTTTATCACCGTCTTGATGCACCAGAGTTGCAGTGAAGATGGCAACTGACTAAGCATTCGTAGACTTTGTCCTTGTCTTTGAAGCAACCATTTCAAAGGCAACAAGATTGCAAGTTCATTGTACACGGTTGCAATAATTTTGGTCATCCAACCACTGCATTCCCTAGTGTGACAGTAGTATTACGTGGTGAACTAGTACAACTTTAGCAGAAAAATTACTGTGCAAACTGGAAGAAGTTACGTTGTATTTTTCAGCCATGATCTAAACCTACATGACATAAGGACATTAGGTGACATATTACATAATAATCTCCAGGTGAACCGGTCACATTTTTAAATTCAGCTGCAAAACACAGCCTCAAAATGATGAGGCACAGAAACACATCCTGCACTGTGCCTCAGGGCTATGTGAGAAAGAAGCTTCCATTTTCTTCTTCATCTCACAGAAACGAGCTCGCATCAGAGTGAATGTAGAACTGCTAAATATCATACATCAGATCAAAGAACTCCATTAAAAATACTATCAGGAGGGCTGCTGCAGAGTGGCCTGTGCTCATATTCTGTCATAAATGACATTTGGCTCCAGGGCAGAGCAGTTTCAGGGGTGTGGGAGTTCCATACACAACCTCTGCCTTAAAGAGCGATATAAACAGGATAAATCCGCCGCAAATCTGAGACCGTCTTGCTCACGTCCAGTCAATGGAGGAATAGAGACAGCGAAAGAGAGTAGTGGAGCACCAGATGTGACATAAATCTGTGTTTGAGGAAACATTGCTGTAAAGTTACAGACCAAATATATTATAATATGAACAGAAAGAAAGCAGTGGGATTTTTTTTTTATGGAAAATTTCATAGCAATAAAATCACAAAAAGCTGTTTTTATTAAAGCGACTCGCACCTTACTATCTTTAATGGACCGCACAACTGATGGCTCAGCCCAGAGAGAGAAGGCTAAATAATGCTGTTCAAAGGCTAAAGAAAACACTCCTGACTTCAGGCTTTGCCTCAGTTTAAAACTTAGACAACAGAGACATAAAGAGAGGCCTGTTAGGACACAAAACATGAGCACAACATTGGATCTGAAGGTTCAGCTGATTCCCATTAAGCAGTTAAAGCAGATAAAGATAGTGAGGGATTGAGTAATGACGCTTTCTCTCTGTCTCTCCCAGTTATGGGGTCACTGCCCCGAGTGTTCCGATTACCACGGGGACCACCGTTACCTTCATTTTCAACATCCTTTCCAGCTCCTCTCTGAGCCCTTGGTATTTGTCCAGCTTCTCGGGTTCCTTCTTCCTGATGTTCCCGTCACTTGGTATTGCAACGTCTATTACTACGACCTTCTTCCTTTGTTTGTCCACCACTACGATGTCCGGTTGGTTAGCCATCATAAGTTTGTCTGTCTGTATCTGGACGTCCCACAAGACCTTAGCTCTGTTGTTCTCAATCACTCTTGGGGGTGTGCCCCATTTTGACCTTGGGACTTCCAAGTCATTCCTGTATGACCATGCCGGCCACTTGGTTATGGCGTTCCATGTATGCCCTGCCCGCTAGCATCTTGCACCCTGCTGTTATGTGCTGGATTGTTTCAGGGGCATCCCTGCACAGCCTGCAACTGGGGTCTTGTCTGGTGTGGTAGACCCCAGCCTCTATTGATATTGTGCTTAGAGCTTTTTCCTGTGCTGCCATAATTAGTGCCTCTGTGCTGTCTGTCATTCCAGCTTTGTCCAGCCATTGGTAGGATTTCTCTACATCAGCCACTTCTTTGATCTGCCAGTGGTACATGCTGTGCAGTGGCCTGTCCTTCCATGATGGTTCCTGTTCTTCCACCTCTTCTTTCTTGGGTTTCTCCTGCCTGAGGTACTCACTAAGCACCTGATCCTTTGTGGCCATCTTCATGATATACTCATGAATCTTCGATGTTTCATCTAGGACAGTGGTTCTGACACTCACTAGTCCTCGGTCACCTTCCTTCTGCTTAGCGTACAGTCTCAGGGTGCTGGATTTGGGGTGAAACCCTCCATGCAGTGGCTTCTATTTCCTCCTTCGGCCAGCTTATTATTCCAGCAGGGTATCTGACAACTGGCAGGGCGTAGGTGTTGATAGCCTGGATCTTGTTCTTCCCATTCAGCTGACTCTTCAGGACTTGCCTTACTCTCTGCAGGTACTTGGAGGTTGCAGCTTTCCTAGCAGCCTCTTCATGGTTCCCATTTGCCTGTGGGATTCCAAGGTACTTATAGCTGTCCTTAAAGTCTGCAATGTTGCCTTCTGGTAGTGTAATCCCCTCAGTTCTGACTACTTTTCCTCTCTTAGTTACCATCCGACTACACTTCTCCATTCCGAATGACATTCCGATATCATTGCTGTAGATCCTGGTGGTGTGGATCAGTGAATCGATATCTCGTTCACTCCATACAGTTGGCATCTAGTTGGCCTCTAGTGTCGTCCTCCACATCCCCATTGAGTTCTTAATGAAGGCTCTTAGGGTCCTGTTGATCTTGTAGAGTTCTAGGCATTCCAGGATCCATTTATGTGGCATTGAGTCATAGGCTTTCTTGTAATC
>VUQJ01026752.1:6452-26849 GCA_015108635.1 Andinoacara biseriatus
TCCCTTTTTTGTTTTTTTTTTTTTTTTTTTTTTGTCATTCAGCCTTAGTTATGATGCTATAGGCTCTGACTGCCTGGGGACATCCCGTAATACGGCTCCATAACTTGGATATGTCATAATTCAATTACTTTGGCAGCTGTTTGGCAACACTAGTCTCCTCCTGAAGTTGCTGTGTGGGACCATCAGGTGTTTTGAAAAATATCTCTACTTTCAAGTTAGTTCAAGGATTTATGTTCAGGAAAATTAGATCTGGTCTTTGTGTATTTATGAACCACATAGCAATAAGAATAAGTGCCAGGTATCTAAAGCTTATTCAGTGTTCACACTACAAGTTATATAAATAAAAGCATCAAACAATAAACATTTATAGAGAAAAGTTGTGGAGACATGAAACAAATTGGTGCCAACAATTTACAAAATAGAATTCTTGATTCTGTTCTGTGTGCTTGAAAATAATCTTGGAAGGAGTTGAACAGTCTGTTTTAGTAACACCCACTGCATGCTGCTGTTGCTGCGTTTAGTTATTTATATATGCTCTGCAAGGGGAAAACTTCTAAGTAATGATGTGACAGTAAAAAAAAAATAAGTTTACTTGAACTGAGGTGTGAGGTTGATAAAAGTTCTCCTTGCAACTTCAGGTGTGGGTGGGATTGAAGCAGAGGCTGTTATGCTGGGTCAGCCAATCAGCATGGTGTTGCCTGAGGTGGTGGGATACAAGCTGCATGGGATTCCAGATAAGCTCATCACCTCCACTGACATTGTCCTCACTGTTACCAAGGTAATGTGAAGGGGTTTGGTGCAGCTTTTACAACACAATAATCATATTCAGCATTACTGACGTCACATCTTTCCTTGCAGCACCTCCGTCAGGTAGGCGTTGTGGGAAAGTTCGTGGAGTTTTTCGGCCCAGGTGTGGCTCAGCTGTCCATTGCTGACAGAGCCACCATCGCCAACATGTGTCCAGAGTACGGAGCCACAGCAGCCTTCTTCCCTGTGGATGACGTCAGCCTTCAGTACCTTGAACAGACCGGTGAGCTTTCAGCTGTGGAATACACGTCATGCTTGGTAGTTGAAGTTAAGACGCCGCTCGAATTCATCACAAGTGATTTTTCTTTTTTCCTTCTTTTTGTTTCCTTTGTTTGGATTCAGGGCGGGAAGCGGAAAAGTTAGCCTACATTGCAAAGTACCTGAAGGCAGTGGCCATATTCAGAGACTACAATAACGTTTTACAGGATCCAGATTTCACTCAGGTCGGACTCTGCGTAATTTTTACTTTCTTGCACTTTTTGCTGAACCCAAGAATTGTAGGTCTTTATCTTTATCTTTATCAATATAAAGAGCATTGAGGCGACTGTTGTTATGTGGTGCTATACGAATAAAATTGAATTGAATTGAACTGATGTGTTACTGGTAAAGTGTATTTCTGGGTTTTTTTTGTAGATTTCTATGTGAAAAGTTACAAATTGTAATAAGAATGAAGTAAATCAGAGTGCCGTTTAATGTATCAAGTGAAGCACCAACCTTTCTTCCTCTCTCAGGTGGTAGAACTGGATCTCAGCTCGGTGGTTCCATGCTGCAGTGGCCCCAAAAGACCCCAGGACAGAATTCCTGTGTCCGATATGAAAAAAGACTTTGAAGCTTGTCTAGAAGCCAAGGTGGGTTCCTGTGCATTTACGTTTATCTAGCCAAATGTTCTGGGCATTTTCACACCCCAAAACAAAGGTTCCCAATACACACAGTACCAGTCAAAGGTTTGGGCACTTTCATATGAATGAGTGAGTGTGTCCAAACTTTTGGCTGGTTCTGTACATCTGATACAATATAATATATATAATCCAAAGGCACCAGATTAATTTTTGAAATCTTGATCAACATTGTTATTTTTCCTACATTCCAAGAGAGCCAAGTCTCTGCTTGGATATTGAACATGTATTTGGACATGTGACATGAGACCTTAATCAGACCCTAATTTAAAATCAGGAGGTGCCAATTTTAGACTGCTTTAAAATAAGTTCATATATACATTCATCAAAGTAGTGTATTGCCAATAGTGCACTTCCCACTTTATGAAGTCTATGCTCAGGATCTTCTATGAGTCTGTGGTGACGAGTGCCATCCTCTATGCTGTTGCATGCTGGTGCAGCAGGCTGAGGATGGCTGACGCCAACAGACTCAATATATTGATCGACAAAGACAGTGATGCGGTGGGAGTGGAGCTGCACTGACTGATGGCAGTGTCGGAGAGGAGGATGCTGTCAAAGTTGCAGGCCATTATGGACAATGGCTCCCACCCGCTCTACGACACAGTGATGAGACACAGGAGCACATTCAGTGCAAGACTCATCACACCAAAATGTACCACAGAGCGCCACAGGAGCTCATTCCTGCCTGAGGCCATCAAACTCTGTAACTCCTCCATAGATAGGTGACACTATGATTCACCAGTGTAATTTATTGTGTACATATACAGTTCCAGATTTATATTATTATCATCTGTACATATGTGTACGATGTATATATTTCAAATTAATCTTTTGGTTTCATATTTCTGTGTGTTTTAGTTTTAACTTATTTAAATTATTAGTGATTTATTCTTTCTATAAACGGATGCTGCTGCAACAACAGGAGTTTCCCTCTGGGATCAATAAAGTATTCTGATTCTGATTCTGAAGTCATACACTACTGTTGATCACTGGCACGCCTGTCACATAAGAGGCTTTAAAAAAATTTCTATATTTCTTGCCTCAGCAAGGGTTCAAGGGTTTTCAGGTGGCTCCTGAGCACCAAAACGCTACAGTCCCCTTCCAGTTTAACGGAAAGGAGTATGCGTTGAGTCACGGCTCAGTGGTTATCGCTGCCATCACGAGCTGCACCAACACCAGCAACCCATCTGTCATGCTTGGAGCAGGTGAGTGTCGTGGAATTTGCTGTCACTTTCACACTATTGACAGTTTTTTGACGCAGTGATTGAACGAGAAGCTCTCTCATTTCAGGACTCCTTGCAAAAAAAGCAATAGAGTCCGGTTTGAGTGTGAAGCCGTACATAAAGACCAGCCTGTCGCCTGGCAGTGGAGTGGTGACCTACTACCTAAAAGAGAGTGGTGTTATGGAGTACCTCTCTCAGCTCGGGTAAGCTGCCTAAATGATTGTTTTCACTCACCCGTCTTGATCTTGGAATGATCCTACACATATGGGGAAGGCAAAGATACCTATTTACTGACATTAGAAGTTAAGACTAGAATGAAATTTAAAATAGAGTAAATATGTTTTGGTTTTTTTTGGTTTTTTAAACCATATATAGAAAATGACTCAGTCTTTGTAGGCAGTCTCTTGTGCTTTCTGTGCTGTTCTATTGAAACTTTGTTACTGCTGTTTTGTCAGTGTCCCAGCTAGTTAGCTGTGATGTGTGACTTTGAAACAGAATCCAGTTTGACATATTCTTCCAAACATTTAGGCTGGACCATAAAGTCTTTGGGAAAACCCCTTATTAGCGTCCCAGTAATCTTTAATTCACGTGCCTCATTACTAAGGTTGATGGCACCCCTCCCACCTAGTTAGGCTGTTATGCAACTTGAAGACTTAGTAGCATCCAGCCTGGCATTCGATACTGTAATTCAGTGGTTCCCAAAGTCAAGAGTGCTGCAGCCCACTTAAAAACCAGAAAATCCATGGGCCCGTGGTTATCTGATCTGGGTGTGAAATTTCCCTGGCTAGAAGCCCATCTTCACTCTCATTAAAAATACAAGTGATGTATTTCCTTGAAAATTTGATTCAAAATTGCTAATACTACCCAGTCATATGTAAAGTGTGAATGCCAATACGTGATCCACTTGCCACTGGGACGCAAACTTCAATACAAGAGCAGTAAATTTAGGTCAGAGTAATGAGCAATATCACAAACTGACCACCTCCTGTTACCATCTTTAATTCACTTTTTATATAAATAAATACGTTTATATAAATATGTAACTGTGCAAACTTGTGAGTAATTTGGGAACCACTGTTTTAATGATTATATTAAAATTATTTCAGGGCATAAACAACAGTGTTAATGATGCTTTGAGGATTTTTAAAGATTGATATTGTTGAGATTATTTTATAAGTCGTATGAATCAATGCACAATGACTCATCAGTGTCTCTTTGGACAATGGGGGAAATAATTATTCGATCCCCTGCTGAATTTGTAAGTTTGCTTACTTACAAAGAAATGAACGGCTTCTAATTTGGACTGTATGGTAGTTTCATGGAGACAGAATATCAATTTGCATTGAGTGAAATAAGTATTTGAGCCTCAAACAAAACATGGTTTGCACCCATCTCAGAAGTTCTTTAGGTTTCTTGGCTGCTGTTTTGCAACTTGAAGCTTAAGCTGCCTCCTCAGATTTTCTGTAGAACTGAGGTCTGGAGAGTGACTAAGCCCCACTCCATGACTTTAATGTGTTTCTTCTTTAACCACTCTTTTGTTGCCTTGCTGATATATTTTGGGTTATTGTCATGCTGGAAGACCAATCCGTAACCTGTGTTCATTGGTCCCTCAGTGCAGTGAAGTCATCCTGTATCCTTGTTTTTTTTTTTTGGGTCATATTCAGCGTTTCCCCTTCTCCAAAGAAGGTGGGTCAAGTTGTTGCCACAAAGCTCGATTTTGGTTTCATCTAACTACAGCACTAATGGAAAGAGACAGGATATCAAACAATAATCCAGAAAAAAATACCTTATATAAAAGTTATACATTAATTTGCATGTCAAGTATTTGATCCCCTGCAATCCAGCCAGAATTCTGGTCCCCACTGGCTATGTGCCTGTGTAGCACAGATTACAATCAATTCAATCAATTACCGATTCTCCTGATCTCAGCTTGTTATGTGCATAAAGCACACCTGTCCACAGAATCAGTTTCTTCCATTCCAACATCTCCTTCAGTATGGGCAAGACCAAAGAGCTGTCAGAGGACATCAGGGACAATATTGTAGACCTGCACAAAGCTGGACTGGGCTACAAGACCACCAGAAGCTCAGTGAGAAGGTGACAACTGTTGGTGAGATTATTGGGAGAAATATAACGTAAACATCAATCGCCCTCAGTCTCGAACTCCATGCAAGATCCTACCTCATGGGTTGAGGATGATCATGTGAAATGTGGTGGATCAGCTCAAAACTACACAGGAGGAGGAGTTAGGACCACTTTAACCGATCCAGTCAGCTGCTAACAGCGTCACGGTGTCAGCATGAACTATCACATTTTTAATACAAGCCGCTAACTACGACAACAGGAGATGTCATCATTTTGCTGGGAACAGTAGTTTTTTTTTCTCCAAGGCCTCTCACAGCTCCTGGGATTTTATGTTTAATATGAAGCCCGAAATTGTCCTTTGAGCTCCCTTTTTTCCTCTGCTTCCCCTTCGTTTCACGCTGGTAGCCCTTTTGCTTTCTGTAGCCCCGCAAAATCAAGCATGAACAAAGCTGGCCACGCCTGGCGGTAGATTGCAAATTGCGGTGAAAAAATACTACAGTGCAGCCAGAGGGGGAAAAAAAAATCAATCTGGTAAGATTGGTAATGGTGAAATTCTCAGCAAGACGACCTCAGCATAGCTAGAACCCTGACACCATCCCCACAGTGAAGCATGGAGGTGGAAACATTATACTGTTTTTCTGCTAAGGATACAGGACAATTTCACCACATTGATTGAATGGATTGAAATGAAATTAATTGACTTGAATCAAAGTCCTCAATTCTATAGAAAATCTGTGGAGGGAGGTGAGGCTTCGAGTTGCCAAGCGGCAGCCAAGAAGGCTAAAAAATGTAGAATTTAGTTTCTGTAAAGAGGAGTGGGCCTAAATCCCTCCTGGCATGTGTGCAAACCTGCTGACATACTACACGAAACATCTCACCGCTGTACTTGCCCACAAGGGTTTCTCCATCAAGTACTAAGTATCAAACTTATACTTATTTCAGTCAGTGATAAATCAATTTATAACTTTTATGTGATTTTTGGTTCATATTCTGTCTCTCTCAATTAAAACGAAACTACCATACAAACTATACGGTTCATTTCTGTGTGAGCAAACTTACAAATTCAGCAGGGTATCAAATCATTATTTCCCCCACTGTAAATGTTGTCTGATTATAAAAGTTTAGCACACATAGAAATGATATTTTTGTATTTACAGTCAGTGATGATAAACAATAGTTTGCAGTACAGCAGTATGATGTAATGTGCAGCCAAATAAATGGTTACTTTGTGTCTCCTGGTAGCTTTGAGGTTGTTGGCTATGGTTGCATGACGTGTATAGGCAACAGTGGGCCGCTTCCAGAGCCAGTGGTGGAGGCCATAACCCAGGTACTAATGGTTTATACTGGAGGCTGTTTGTATCCCCCCACCATTTATCAGTACATTTATTCCTAGCATTGTAACATTGATCACACTTTTCCTTTTTTTTTGGTACATTTTGTTCATCAGCTTTGTATATAATGACCAAAAGTAATACGTAAGTACCTTTTAGGGTCCATCTGTTTGAGGTGTTTACATTGTGCTTCAGGGGGATCTGATCGCTGCAGGCATCCTGTCAGGGAACAGAAACTTTGAAGGGCGAGTGCACCCCAACACCAGAGCCAACTACCTGGCTTCCCCACCGCTCGTCATCGCTTATGCAATAGCTGGCACAGTGAGGATAGATTTTGAAAAAGAGCCCATTGGTGAGTGATTTTATTTTTTATTAATTAAAAAAAAAAGAAGAAATATTTTACCTACTGGTTACCATATTTCAGCTCTCACGCTCAGCCGTCGCTCATCTCGTTGTTGTTAACTTTGTGACTTTGCCACAAGATTTCCTAAATTCTCAAAGCTTTTAGCGACTTTGAGAAAAAATATCTGTGAAAAGTACTGCTGCACTACCTCAAGCCTTCTTTTCACCCCAAAAAAAATTATACAGTATTTTTCTCTGTATTGTTCAACAAGCTGCAGGTACAGTTTGTGTGCTGCATGGAAAAAAAAGAAATCAGAGAAATTCTATAAGTATGAGGCGTATGGCTAATGATGGCTATGGAAGCTTGTTTCTGCCGCTAAAATTTTGACTTATTTTGAAATTTCTAATTATTTTATCAATTTCAAGCTGTTCTCTGAGTTTGTTTGTAAGTGGCAATTTTGAGATACCTGGCTCAAAAATTTGAGAGAGTAGAAATCGGCTAAGTTGGCTTCAAATGGCTCATCTTGTAAAAAATCTGTCTTGAGTGTAAGTCGGATAAAATTTGATTCTTCAAAATTCTTCAAAACATGACACAGAGTTTGGGGTCTAATATCAAATTTTGCATTAATGGTGTTCTGCTTCATCCCTGAATCTTCTTCTGCAAATTTTATATTCGCATATTTTTGCTCGTAAGTGCGAGTTCGTTGCTTATGCTTGACTCCTGCGCTTGCCATGATTGTCTCCAGTGAAATTAACTGATTCGCCCTATGGTGCCAATCCAGACATTGTGTGACTGTATAGACACTCAAGCGATCTGCAGGCATGTGTGATTGTGTGTGTGTGTTGTGCATGAGTGAGCCAATGCATGGAGTCTGCATAGCGCTAAGCTCATCCGACTTACGCATCACATTTAATTGGAAATGAATTACAATGGGAACAGATTTTTCATCCGAGGTAGGGAAAAATCCAACTTGTATGATCCGATTTATGTGATGATTTTAATTGGAATTAATGTTAGGAAAAATCGGGACCTGCAGAAACCATCGGACTAGAGCGAAAATCCGATTTGTGCGACTTTGACTGTCATAACTCGGAACTGACTTATGCATGACAAAAATTGTTTGGGTTTTTTTTAGTGGTGGAAATGAGCTTTCTTAGCATCTTTACAAAAATAGGAAAAAACAGTTTGAAATAAAGAAGCGAGGCAATCCTGTAGTCTGTTCACTGCTGCTGCAGGTGACTTTAAGCGCTACAGACGTGATACAGGTGAATTGCGGCTAGCCTCAGTGACTTTCCAGTTGACTCTTCATATTTTCACAGCCAAAACAACTTTTTAGCATAAAGTAGAGCAAAGAGATTTTTAAATGTTGCTCTATTTCTTTCTATGTTATATTGTAGCCATTAACTCAGAAGGCAAAGAGGTTTTCCTCCGGGATATCTGGCCCACTCGAGAGGAGATCCAGGCTGTGGAGAGAATGTTTGTAATTCCATCGATGTTCAAGGAAGTCTATGAGAAGATTGAGGTTGTATTATAATCTTACATTTGTTGATTACACGTAGGCATCCTGCTGATATATAACAATATATAATACGAGCGTCATTGACAAAAATCTTTTTTTGCTGCAGAAAGTGAACGAACGCTGGAACTCACTGGTCGCTCCCTCTGACAAACTCTACACCTGGGACCCCAGATCCACCTACATCAAGTCACCACCATTCTTTGATGGTTTGGTAAATAAACATATAGCTGCAAACAGCTGACACAGTAGCTTCCATCTTTACAGTATGATATAGAAGTCCGCGGCTGCTGATATTAATCATTCAATAAAGTACCTTGAGCTGACTGTTGTGGTGACCTGGCACAATATGAAACTGGATTGAACTGAAGTTATTTGACTGGGATGGCCGCTGCGCTCAGTGGTGGTTTTGTTAAATTGTTGCACTCTCCTGTTTGAAGCCACTGGAGGAAACTGTGGCCATTAGGATCTGTTTTAAGGGCCCAAAGTGTGCTAAGAAAAAAGTATCCTCCCTACCATTCTGCTACCATTAGCAGCCTGTAATTTTGCTATAAGGCAGGTTGGGTCTGTGGTTTCAGGCTGTTAATGACAAATTCTGAACCAACAATTTTTCCAGTCTTTGGTTCTCACTGCAGACTCAGATTTCTGTTCTTGGCCTTACAGGAGCAAAATCTGTAAAGCCTGATGACATAATGGCATAACTGGATCACATTCGGATGTTAGACTTGAACATTATTTGCACCGCTTAGACACAGTATTTTGATTTTCATATTTATGGCCCTGGGTTGCAAGCTGAGCTGCTGCTGATACACTTCTGAAGACATTTTGCTTCACATATATAGACAAAGTGCTTTTCTGTCTACTTTATTCAGGCACAATCGTTTGAGTAGTTATTATTTTTGTGTAGCCTTGACTGTGTCTTGTACAACCTTGTAATTTATTCAGACCAAGGAGCTGCAGCCTCCTGCCTCTATAAAGGATGCCTACGTGCTCCTGAACTTGGGAGACTCGGTCACCACAGACCACATTTCACCTGCAGGGAACATTGCCAGGAACAGCCCCGCAGCACGATACCTGACTAGCAGAGGGTGAGTGAGCTCACTTCTGTGTAGGGTATATTTCTTTTTTCGTTTTTAATGACTTACTGTGAGCTTCTAAGAAGTGGAACTGGAAGGCAACACAGAGACAAAAGACTGGCTTCAGTAGCCTTTAATAATACTGATTAATAACCCACTAAACTGACAGTGTTGAGTATTTTATCTCATTCCTTCATCTCTTAACTAAAGTCACACTTACTTAGGATGATGTGTGAGCAATAGAAGTGAAATGTACTGTAGGTTAAGGTTTGAAGGGTTATGGTTATGGTTATGGTAGCTTCTAACATTTTCTACTGCGACTCTGATGGTCTTTTGGCAGTTTGACCCCTCGAGACTTCAACTCATACGGCTCTCGTCGAGGTAACGATGCCATCATGGCAAGAGGGACATTCGCCAACATCCGGCTCTTAAACAAGTTCCTCAACAAGCAAGCGCCACAAACCATCCACCTGCCAACAGGAGACACGGTGAGACTGCAACACCTTCAACACACTCACCCATTCAAATGAACAGGAAAATGTGTCTGATCATAAATGTACAAGTAGAAATTAATAACGGTCAATAAATGAAAATTATAAAGTAAAGAAGACAGTGCCATAGTTTGTCCATCAGAGGGCGCTGTGTCACTTTCCTCTTGGTAACACAAGCGTCACCTCAAACAACCAGCTGATCTGAGCAGAGTTGAGCAAAGCCTAAATTGGTAAATAAATAGCCACACATAACAAGTGTTAGGGAAATTTATTTATTATCTATATTTATTTGTGTGAGAAAGAAAAAAAGCATATTGGAATTTGGGAATTTAAAATCAGCAAAAATCGGTGTTGGTCTTAAACAACCTAAACTGTTCAGGCTCTGAAAGTCTTTGCATTCACTGTGCCGTGACTCTTTACCTTGATGATATCTGAGCTATGGGGAAGTATTAACACCAGTGCATGGGTTCTGTTTTTCCTTTGGCACCAGGAACTGTGAGTGAAGAGCAACGTTTAGGTTCCTGTAAATCAAACACCGGTAAATTTCCTGATATTTAAATTTCCTGATATTCTGAAGGCTGTGAAAACAGACACTGACTAAATTCAAATGATGCTCTAAATCGTGCCTGCAAGCCATCAAACCAGGGGAAGTTGCTTAGTTATCAATGCCAGTCTGTTAATGGTACTCTTGTAAGTTTGTGCAAATCAGAAAACTCATTTGTGATTTAAAATGTGTAAATTAACATTTATGCAGCAGTAATAAAAAAGAAATCAGAACAGAAAGCACCAAAGCGTTTGTTGATCTTTAATAACTTTAATAACATTTTCCAAAAGAGGATAAAGCTGTTGACAGTTTGGCGAGATCCCTCTCCTGTGGAATCAGCTCCCAGTTTATTATATCTTGTTCTTGTTCATCATTCATGTTTTATAACTTGTTCATTCAGCTCTTTTTACTGTATTTATACACCACGAAGCATTTAATCATTAGTTATTATTAAGCTCTTGCTCTCTTCCATTGCATGTATTTTGTCCTCTCTCACTCCCAGCCGGTCGCGGCAGATGGCTGCCCCTCCCTGAGCCTGGTTCTGCTGGAGGTTTCTTCCTGTTAAAAGGGAGTTTTTCCTTCCCACTGTCACCAAGTGCTGCTCATAAGAGGTCGTTTTGACTGTTGGGTTTTCCCTGTAATTATTGGAGGGTCTTCCTATATAAAGCGCCTTGAGGTGACTGTTTTGTTGTGATTTGGCGCTATATAAATAAAATTGAATTGAATTGGTGATGACGTCAGAGGATTAATTATGTATGGAGCTAGGGGCCCATGTCACAGTACATTTCCCTGATCATGACACAAAATACACACTAAGATGAGGCAGTGTTTTGAGCAAATCTTGTTTTAGTTTTTAAGATATAACAGCAGACACATGCCTCTGTGTTGTTTTTGTTCTTGTTTACCTTATCTCACACTGGTTTAGTGGACATGGATAACAAAAAAATAAACATACCTTGTGATCAGCGCTGATTCTTAGATGCGGTCGACATGTGTTTCTGTTGTTTTTCCAGCTGGATGTGTTTGATGCTGCAGAGAGGTACCAGCAGTCCAGTGTCCCTTTGATTGTCCTAGCAGGGAAGGAGTACGGCTCTGGGAGCTCCAGAGACTGGGCAGCGAAGGGCCCCTTTCTGCTGGTGAGCTGAAACAATGTTGTTTTTTTCTTTTTCTTGTCTACATAGTTGTTTGCAGGGTTCCAGGTTCTTCCTTTTGTTTGCAGGGTATCAAGGCCATTCTAGCAGAGAGCTATGAGCGTATCCACCGCAGTAACTTGGTTGGGATGGGGGTGATTCCTCTGGAGTATCTACCGGGAGACACGGCTCACAGTCTGGGTCTCACTGGCCAAGAGCGCTACACCGTTGTCATCCCCGAGCAGCTCACACCCAGAATGACCGTAGACATCAAGGTACATGCAGAGCGGGGGATAAACTGTCCTGTATACATATGTTTGAATGTGGTACCTGACGTGGTCTCTCCCTGCCCTCACAGCTCGACACAGGCAAAACATTTCAAGTGCGGATGAGATTTGACACAGATGTGGAGCTGGCATATTTCCGCCATGGAGGGATCCTCAACTACATGATCCGCAAGATGTCCGAGTCTTAATTGTCTGTCTAATTCTCGGCTACGGTAGCACAATTGTAGTGAATCCATGTAGTTGTTGACGACTAACAGATCATTTCCCGTGTCCGGTGCAGAGATCTGTTTAGAGAGACCTGATTTTTACAGCCACAACATTTAGCAACAGGTTTCTTATTGTTCAGAATCAGCTGTTAATTCTGTCTGAGCGCAGCACACTGGGCTGATAATAAATGATGTGTATTTATTTAAAAAATGGAAAACAACGTTCATTCACCCCCCCTTATCTCAGAATCCTTCCTGCCGACCCGTCGCTGGATGTCTCAGGGGCTCAGAGGCAGCACTACTCTCTTTGAGGAAACACAGCAGAACCAAAGCAAAGCATTCTTCCACTTTATCGCATTCTGCACATTATCAGAAAAATGACCACACGCTAAATTATATAGTAATAGTTACATGTAGTTTGAAAACAGCAGGATAATTCTGTGATTGTTACACTGCAGAATCCTGTTTCCTGCCCCTGCTCTGGCTTCATCGGGTCGTCACATTTAATTCACGTTCCTCCTGATCTGCTTTCAGATCAGGACCGTTTGTTTGACATTCCACCTGCTGGAAACCACCTGTCTGTGTGAAGTTCGTGCCATCGGCTGCCTTAATAACTTTCTTGATTCACAAATGTTGCTGTTTTCCCGCTTTTCTCTCCTTAAGCGCCCATCAGTTTGATTATTAAAAACTCATAAGGCTGTTTTAACTTATCCATTTTTTTTAACTCTTTAATACAGTTAGAAAGCATTAAGTCACTTATAGTGATAAACAGAATAAAGGTTATTTCTGGAAACGGTGTCCTGTCATCAGTTCCTCTGTAGTTTCTTTTTTTAATAAGGGTGTAAAGATAAATGTGTATTGCAGCTTTTTTTTAAATATGTCCAGTCTTTGGCGACACTCTTTAAGATACACACTGATTTGCACCTTAAGGGTCATAAATAGGCTGCCAGCTGATTGTACACTGCGCTCCTCGATTTCTGTCAGTTGTGTGGAGACAAAAGTGAGTCTTGAAGCTACTTTATCTACAGTACATTTGTTGACACACAGGAAGACAGGAAGCCAGAGCTTTGTGGTTTGCCTCTGATGTACCATTCTGAGTGAGTCTAACTCTGAAACTACAGGGTGAGCAGACTAGCAGAACAGGAAGTTTACTGGCAGGTGTTGTCATGAATTCTGCTTCTCACAAGAGCACAAACAACATACATGAAAGCAACCAGACTCCAGTGTTTAAAATCCTGTTCTTAATCAGTCTTCAACCCTTAGCTACTGAGCATCCACTGCACTTATTGTATACACACCATCCAATCTATCTGCTAAATCACTCAATCCATTTCTGGGATGGCAACAAGGGAAGCAGAGATCCACGTGCTTTCCTGTTGCCAGTTTCCTTCAGCGCTTTCTGGGAAACCTCAAGTACCCAGAGCCAAATGTGCCTATTGCAAATCTAAAGGTGGGTGACCAGAGGGCAAAATTATCAGGCACATGAATACAATCAGACAGCTCCTCTCAGTGTGGAGCGGCAACGTCTACTCCCAGTTCCTCCCTCGATCTAAGAAAACTGCACTGCAGCTACACCCTGAAAATCATGAAGATTGGAGACAAGATGCTTAAGATGGATGAACCTGTGGCATTCGAGGCCTCTGGGCAGCTTTTAATGTTTGTACTCCAACTTTGTTCGGAGTCATCGATGTTTTACCAAACTTAATAAATGCAGCGTAGTCCTGTTCTTACACAGTGTTTCACTGATTTGCAGCTTTTCAGGCAGTACTAACGACAACGATCCAATTTCCACAGTGTCAGTTTCATGCTGTCATCTGAATAATGGGATGCAGCAGCAGCACGAGGAAGCTCAACAATCACTAAAAGCACTTTAATCAAACTTGGCAGGCTAGGGCCATTTTTTTTTTTTTTACCTTCAGCCTATCTGAGGTGAAAACCACTCTGATCCCTGACAACTTTAGCAGGAAGTGACATGAAAAGATTTCAGGGCTGAAAAAATACATTTAAGCTGTTAAAAACTGCAACCGATATAACACTTAATTTCAGGAATAAATCAGGGTTTCAACAGCAAAACTGCACCTGCAGTACCAGTCCAGATTTTGGACACACACGATTACGGTAAGAACTAATGTCATCTGAGATTTTTAGCAGATTAATTTGTAACTATTTGCACATCCTACAGTAGGACACGTCGTTCTTGAGTTATCGTGTTCACAAATTTAAAGGTTACTGTAATCTGACAATATTTTTCATCTCTCAGTCAGACAATGAATTTGGCTTCTTTATGCACATCAGACTTCACTGACATTAGAATTTGTCACATTTTCTTTAACTTTTACCACATGACAGCATTTCCCCTCTGCTGGTTTTATGCGTCTGCCTCTACTTAATGGGAACTGTCTGTTTAAAGGCTCTGCTGATTTAGCAGCAGCTCTGTTTGAGGATGATCTGTGGTTCATGTTCTTTGACCATTTTGTTTGTGGACGTCAGTGTAAACTGAGACAAAGGGATGGAAAAGGAGTGGGGGAGGAGTAGAGTCTGAAAAAAGCCAGCTGCATGTGTAGATACATGTGCGTGACCCAGCGCAGGGTCCAGGAGGCTGCACCTACGGCACATACACAGAAATGGCTGCACATCTGGCAGGTTAACACGAGGAAGTGCTGGATTTGCAAATCAGGGCATGGAGGTTCATTTGAAAACATTTGAATTATTCAAACTATTTGAGAGTCTGACTTAAATTTGCCGAGCCCAAGCCTAAACATCTACAGCCACGTTTGCAGCTGCGTGGGGCCAGTGCTGATTACACACCAGAAAACAGAGCGGTGACGTGTGAGGCTCCAGTCAGGGTCCATGTGTTTCGTCAGAGGTGGAGCTGAGCTGATGCTGATGTCAGAAACTCTACATCTGGGCATGGTCATGACTTATAACTGTGAGGCACAGGTATGCTGAATGGACTGGTTCTTATGTAGTGCTTTTCTACTCTATACTGAGCACTCAAAGCGCTTTACACAGCATGCCTCATTCACCAACATTCATACAAGCACTTCTTTCTAAGCTTAAGTGTTTTCTATCTAGCATTCACTCACACGGTTGCATCAGAGAGCACCTTGGCGTTCAGCATCTTGCCCAAAGATACTTTGGCGTGCAGACTGGAGCAGCCAGGAATTGAACCACCAACCATCCAATTAGTAGGTGACCGTCTCTACCTCCTGAGCAACAGTCTCATTATAGAGGATCATTGGTCAGATGTGCATATTTATATCCTGTTTGCCTTAACAACATGCTAATATTTAGCCACTGATGCAAAAAGATTGTTAGTGCAGCTTGATAATGACAGAAATAAAAGTTGTATTATTATGTAATTGTATATGCACAGTAAAAGATAATAAAGAGCCACGGCGATAAAAGTTGTCTGTGTGATTTATTGAAAACTCAAACTTACACGATTTAATTAATCAACATAATGAAGGAGGGTTTCCACACCAAGTGCTGTAATTATCCTCCTCCTCAAGTAATTCATAATTAAATGCATGTGTAAATAATGGATTAGTCTTCTTCACCCCTGAGTACTTCACTAGGTAAAATAGAGTAGTTGATAAGTCTAACATTCACATACTGAACACAGCTTAATAGAGTCAAGTGTGACAAACACAGCCTAGAAACGGGACCAAATGTGTTCCAGCGATGGTTCTTCTCAGCAACAGGATGATACGAATGCTGAATTGAGGTAAAAACATTTGTGAATCTCTCAGGCCATTCATTAGACAGCAGTACTTAAACCTGAAATGTATTGGAATATCACAGTACCATAGGGTTGACCCTTAAAGGAGCATTTTGAGGAGCTTTAAAGAAGCTTTAAAGTGCACCATGATTATCTCGACCACCCAATATGTTCCCTCATTACTCATTCCAGCGTCACTTATAATAAACGACTCGGCTTCCACTTCTAATCATTTTCCTGTGTGCAAGTATAAGCAGGTATATGTGCAGATTTTAGTACATCATTTTCACACCATGTCATCAGCTAAGATTAAAAAGTCAAGACAGGACAACATCAACAAGAAAACACATTAAAAACATTTTTTTTTTTTAAAAACACTGTCAATCACAGTCCATTTAAAGTGTGCATACTATGAACAAAATCCAGATATCCTCTTTGTTTATATGGTAGTTCTCAGCACTGATTAAAACATCTCTGAATTCTATGGATCACATTATCACAATTACACACTTGTGTTTAACAATGTAGATACTGTCTGTTCATTTGGGATATTAGAAAAAAGTTACAGTTCTCAGCATATCTGAGAGGCTTTATTTTATCCACTACTGACCGCTAAAACTGTCTGTGGACAATTCAGAGCTACTTAAATCACATGGTGCACATGGACGGTGTTTAAATCAACCAGACCTGAGCCTCATGAGGTTTGGGTCCGGGTATCACAATGCTAATAAAAATGAAGGACTTAAGCAGAACTGATGAGATGTGATTCTACAGCACACAACATTTCCAAGCAATAAGGCTAAACTTTGCTTCATGCATTTCAGAGCTGCATAAATAGATGGTCTCGTCTCTGGTAAAGTTAGTATTTAATCTATCCCTCTGATCTCAGCCTGAAGGTAAAAAATATAAAATTCATCGCGGCTGCAGCAGTGATGAACTGTGTTATGATCTGTTAAATGTGTTTTAAATACATTAGTGTGTAAAAGTAACATTGATAACTGTCGTGTCCTTCATGTTGCAATTTGGGGGACTTTTTAAAGTCTCTTTTTTTTTTCAAGTATTTTTTTTTAAATAATTCTGTGACTTGAATAAAAGTGCAACACATCAGAGACAAACAGGTGAACTACTGCCTGCGTCAAGCCGAAATCTGGCTCCCGATGATAACAAACTGAAATGAGTTATTTCAACTAACACTATGGCTTTGACTCTGGGAGCTTGGCGTTCATCACACGGCGTGAAAAGGCCCACAAACAGCACCTGTTGGTCCTGCAGTCACATTGTCTCTGTTAACAGAGCAAGACTTCAAACACTGCTCTGCTGTTTCTGAACCACAGACCATTTGACATACCGAGGACACGAGATCCGAGTAACTCTAAACTGCATTGCTTTAGGCAGTGTGAATATAACATGAGGAACTAGTTGTTGGTGCGATGAAAACCACACAAACAGCAGATACAGTCACACCACCTCAAAAAAAAAATACATATATATATATTTTTATATATATATATAAAAATAACTCCAGTGTCCAAAAATACCATGTTAGCAGGACATCATTATTTGCTTTAAAGTGTTGTGTCCTTACAGATGCATGGCTTCTTAATGACAAGGCAAGAATGACTGGCCTCCTGAAAGTGCTTTACTACAATACTGATATGAGCTCTCAGCTATTTCTGTTGTTGTGTGCAAGGCCGCCCCACTTCCTGCTGCAAGGGTCACTTGGAAACAGACAGGAAATGAGATTTGCGAATGAATGTTCATGCAAGTCAGAGAAAGAGAAGGTATGCTATTAAAGGTCATAAAAAGGATTAATTTGACATGAAACAGTGGGCTCAGCAGAGAACACAGCAAAGGATTTTCAAGAGAGTCTCTTTAAGGTCAAAATAAAAGGAAGTGCAACAGAAAAAAGGGACCTAACAGCAGACAACACATCAGGAAATTTAGCAAATGATCCCACTAACGTTTAAGCCATATTAACCCAATATTAAGAAGAACATTAGTTCTTCTAGGCAGCAGCCATTCCTCAGTCCCTAAGTGTATAGCCCCGAGAGGTAGATATCTTCCCCATTGCTCAGACATCCTGTTAGAACATGCATAAGCAGCTCTGGGAAAAGAACTGGCAAGGACTTTCAATATCCACTCAACCAGACAGACACCCTATGGTGAGCTCAAAATATGATCCTTTTATCTCCCACTGTCCCCAATTTCTCCCTATGAAAGCTTAAAAACACCAAAAAGAGATGGAACATATGAGGGGCTCGGACTCTGAAGGGCGTAATTGTATTCTTGTGTTTCCTGCTGATGACGGGAAAAGATTTCTCTACGATCAGAGACATTTCAGGTGTTTCTTGAGGTGTTCCTTTCCTGGCTGTTCTCTCTGGGATCCATAAATACAGTTGGCACACCAGGAGAACCATATGATGATGGAGACAATGGTGGTCTGGAGGAGGAGCATCACTCCATAGGTGGATGCAATGGTAGGTCCAGGTAGGTGGGAGAGGGAGTTGGGGGGCAGCAGCAAAGTCGGGCTGAGCAAGATGGCTCTAACCTCAGCCTTGATCATGTGAAGTTCATCCAGGATGGACAAAAACGTGCAACAGTGGAACCACTGGTGGCTGTGCCCCCAGATGTCGAAGCGACCTGGCGCAAGGCGCTCGGGGAACTTGCTAATGTTGAAGATGGCTGACACCAGCAACCAGAGGCAGTGGCGATAGAAGAAGCTGGACATGGGGGTGGAAGCAGTGAAGGAGGAGGAGAGCGCGGAATAAGGCGACTGGGTGAGGAGGCGGTAAAAGATCGGCGTGGAGGACATGAGAAACGGAAGGAGAAAAACCAGCGTCCGGATGATATATCGATACTGCCTCCACCTCTGCCGAGTATTGCAGCAGGATAAAACACAAATGATTGCTACAACACATGCACATGGGATGTAGAAGGTCTCAAAAAACACCCTGAACTCTGGGATTGCATAGGATGAGGTAAATTCTGCAGGTTCGTATTTCACATCAACATGGGAGCTGTTCTGGCTTCCTGTCTCTGCTATTCCTGCCCGAGGGTGGATGTAGTAGTAGTATGCCAACGACGAGCCAACCGTGTACGCGCTGATGGTGCCGTAATCCACGAAGAAGCAAACCTCTCTTACCACGAGAGACATTGAGTTAAGCAGGTGAGCCATGCTGCTCGCCATCAGTAAACAGAACACCCCAACAAAGTAATTCCACAATGGATAGAAGAAAGGGTCACCGCCATCAGGTGCACCGTCCCAACCAAAAACCTCCACAAAGTAGTAGAAAAAGAGGAAAACTGGTAGAAAGTGTGTCCAGAAGTTGCCAGTTTCATTGGTAGGCCTAAATGCTGACAATAAGCAGTCCCTCAGGCTGTAGTTTGGGAAACGATAGCCGGTCAGGATGAAGTTTTCTATGACTCGAGGCGGCACATCCGTGTGCCTCAGGAGAGGCAACGGCTGACCACAGTTCAGAAGCATAATGGAGACAGTTTATTTATGCTGCTGATGGCCCAAAACCTTCAAGTGGGATATTAGTTTGTTTGCATAAGCTTTTCACTTTTTATTGCTTGGCTGTTGACTGTATTGCTGATCACATTATGATTTGCAATCACAACCATACAATCCATTGCTTATGGGTGGATAAGGCATCTGGAGACTGCCCCAGCTCAGCTGCAGTCCTCATGAGCTGTAGGCTAATCCAAAGAGCAGAACTAGTGTATAGTCTAGCAGTGCACCGAGAGGATAACGGTGCCAGGGATGGTGCAAGGTCCAAAATGCTTAGGCCACTTGCTTGGTTAATTTTTCATTTTGTTTTCCTCTTTGACCCCAGAGCATTGCCAAAGGTCAGAAAAACATCCAGCATGCAAAGTCCGTTTTCCTGTAGGTCGTTTCCTTATTTTGCATAGGAAATGAACTGCGTGGATTCAAACACACATTCACCTGTCTTGTTGTGAGTAGTTCTGCAGCAGCGAAAAAATAATAATTACTTATTACTGTGGTACAAGGTTGAACAGCCCGACAGTGAATGAGATGTCCCGGAGACGCGACCCTTAAGCTCTACGGTATGTAGGCCATGTTGTCCATTACACTGTACCAGGCTGCTGCGGTCGTTTATTCCTCCTGTTATTTCCGCTCCTTCAGCGTGTATCCACGTACGGATTCCACTTCATTCAGCTCCCGTTCTGTTGCAGTGCAGGGCGCTGCGGAAACGAAGAAATCCGTCAGGGTTGAAGAAAAAAAAACGACATGAGCCGGTGTTTAGTCCTCTGTCGCAAGGTCACGTTTAAAATGACCATTTTAGAACTGAGAAAATGACTGCATATATTTCACAGATAAAAGGTAGGTCAGTGAGTAGCGCACCATGCCGCAGGACGGTGACGGCAGCCGGCGTTTCTGCGAAATACTGGGAACGGTGCCGTTTGACAGGTACCACCGTCAGGTTACACACAGTCACGCCGAGCTTCCGGTAAGAACTTTCAAAATGAAACACGGAGGCTAACCATAACCCTGTCGTTTTCATTATGCATGTCATCAAATTCAAATTGACTGATATCAGTATTCAGCAGTATTCTCAAAGCACAGCCTGTAAATAATAATTAAATATATAGCAAGCTGTAGTAGTAAAAACTAAAACTAGATGTGAAAAATACTTTAGTAACACAAATGTAAAAAAAAAAAAAAAAAAAATTAAAAAAGAAATTTTTTTAAAAAAAAAAAAACCCAAAAAAGGGGAAA
>VUQJ01026752.1:32868-44724 GCA_015108635.1 Andinoacara biseriatus
CCACAATTCAAAAGCAATGTCTGGTTTTCATTAATTAATTTCCAGTAAATTTTTATTTATTATTTCTTTTGTCAGTTTCAAATTATTTCAGGGTTTTTTTCTTTCTTTAACACAATCTCGTGTTTAACACCTGCTTTCAGTGGACCCAAGAAGCAGACAAAACAACTGACGTAGTGAAAGTGAGTTTATTTACAGGTAAACTAAGACAGGGAACTAAGGCTGAGAACAATAGAGCTGGAG
This sequence comes from Andinoacara biseriatus, assembly GCA_015108635.1. NCBI lineage: Eukaryota > Metazoa > Chordata > Actinopteri > Cichliformes > Cichlidae > Andinoacara > Andinoacara biseriatus. Next base: position 33,109 of record VUQJ01026752.1, read on the forward strand.
AACAAGGTGATTCAGGAGGAGAACGAGAGAGCAAGTTAGTACAACTGATATTAGGCTGGTGGAGCTTATGGAATGGCTGGGAATAGGAAGGCTTACTTGAAGTAGAGGATACTACCTAGGGAGTATGATGACGGGCTGGCCAGAATCTGGGGAGAATGTGGCTGAGAGATGGAGACCAGGCGGGCGGAGGCCCTGTCCCCAGTGGCACACATCCAGAATCTGGCAGACAGAAAATGTCGGTTTGTCATCCATGAACTGGGTGGGAGGTGGGTGAATGGCTGGAGGGCACACAGAGCTGACAGTTACAGGTTTTAGCTGTGACACATGGAAAATGGGATGCACCCTCACGAAAGGAGGAAGCTTGAGATGGACGGCAGAAGGGTTAATGATTTTATCAGTGACAAAAGGACCAAAGGAGCAAGTTTGCGAGTCATGGCCTTTAAAGGGATGTCTTTAGAGGATAGCCAAACTTTCTGACTTGGATGGCATTATGAAATGGCAATATGAAACCCAGAAAGTACTGCATCAGTTTCCAAGAGTTGGAGTGTGGGCCAGTTAAGGACAGCTTTGACTTTCTGCGGGTCTGTCTTAATTGTTTACATTTTTAACAGTTATTTATATAGTCAATATAGTCAATGCAAGGACAGAGGGCCTTGCTCTTTGTTTTTACAAAAAGAAACCGGCTCCAACAGGAGAAGAGGAGGGACAAATGATACCCGCAGGGAGAGACTCCTTATTGTATTTTTCCATGGCCTGGTGCTCAAGGCCAGAGAGACTACAATGCCAACTAGAAGCAGCACAAATAAATACCAAAACACACAGGTGGTCTAGAGTTACCAACGTTTTATCACTACCTCTTAGCCAATAGAGTGCAGTGTGGGGGTGGTTGGCTGTAATCATGTCCCACTGTGTGGCTTGCAGGCGGCTGGGGATGGACTCAGGGGCTGTGGGCATCTGTTGGCTTCTTGGCTTCAGGTGAGGCAGCAGCTGTCACTCAGTTGTGGGGTAGTTTGTGTGTTTGGGGCAGATTGTCTCTGACTCAGGCCAGATTGCCTTGTTCCATTGTTTTTCTTGTCAGGCTTATTACTTTAGCTTTAGGATTTGAACCAAGTTATTTCCTATCACTACAACGCCTTCAAACATCAAACCGATCTGAGCCTAAATGAAGGGAGCAACACATAATCTTAATGGCGTATCAAACACCGCTTATCACACACAAAGAGATGAAAGAGGTAGAAACATAATTTATGCATCGTTGACAGGGATGCTTCCATGCATCCCTGAATGCATGGAAGTTGTCACTGGATGCATGGAAAAACCCAAATCTCAAGTCCAGGAATTAGTTCATGTATGTAGGTATATAACAAGAAGATGATCGCTGTCTCACTCTCCTCCTCAAGCATGTTGTTGAGTTGTGAAATATTGTTTGCCTGTAGTAAATTATGTTGTTCTCAATAATATAACATAATTAATTAGACACCTCTATATTTCTGGCATTGCTTTGTTTCAAGACATCTTTGTTTTCAAGGCACCTTCTTCAGTTTACTTTGGACACAGTCAGAAAATCTCCAGTATGCGCAGCACAGCTTTGCATATGAATAAGGCGATTCTCTGGTTATGCTTTTAGCATCAGTTTGACACCAGATCGCTGCACAGCTCCTCAAACGTTGTTCAATCTTGGATATTTGTGTTCATGGCAACTCACCTGTTCCATCTGTCAGAGAGTGGGAGACTGAAAACTCACCTGCAGCAGAGCCGGAAAGGAGAGAGAGAGAGAGATTGTGGAAATTGTGGCCTCAGTGGCAAAAATATCCAGCTTAAAGGCTGGATATTTTTAAAGTCTATTGTGCTTTTTTCAATAAGAGCTCATTTAACCCTACCACCGTGCTCTGGATTTGTTTCCAGGTTTACACAGAGCTTAACAGTTTGCCAAGTAACATAAATACATTTGTCTACTTCGCAGCAAAGTAACCAATTTAGCCTTATGACTGACAACTTTTTGGAGAAAATAAATCCTTTGTACCTCAGTGAAGACAAACATCAGTGCAGCCTAGCAAGAATTGGCCTTAGAGTAGACTCTAAGATAAAGATTTGCAGATAAATGAAGTGGGGGGAAAACCCCTCAGCCATCTATTGATGTAATGTATAGCCTCTGAAATGGTTGGCATTATAGTGCATTGCAGAAGCCATTAGTATTTCAAATTGTTTCCAAGAAACAAAGCACCAGGAAAGACGTGTAGAGCAGAGAAAAAAAAGAAGCAATCTTGCATTACTCAATTTTCCCTGGAGAGATTACCTGAGTATCCTTGAACATTACCTGAATAACATTACCTGAGATGCAATGTTACATAAGATAAGGCTACAGTCCCACATGCCAACGATCGGTGTGGTAAAGAGGACGTACATGTGAGCATTCTTTCAGTGTTTAAATTTGAACATAAAGCCGACAACACGAAGGTGAAAACCAAAGAGACCACACAGAAATAGCCACAGTGACTCTACTGTGTGGACGGGTGGAAAACAGGTAGAAATGAAAGCTGAAGTGCTGCGAGCCTCATCACTGCTTTTATTAACCAGCTGAAAAAAATTTCTCAAAAAGCTCAGAAAATTCTGTTAATCTACCAATCAAATCATTAAGTTGTTTTTGTTTGTTTGTTTTTAATTATAATTTGGGAAACATTAGTAAGAAAACTGTAATTCTTCTCAAGCGCTTTCATTGGGAAACTAGCAGATCTTTTAGTTTGACACTGGCGCCTCCTACTGAAAGTATCAAAAACAGCAGCTGTAACACATGCAGCTGCAGCTCTTCATTCCCTCTTTGTACCTGATGCAAAGAGACTGAGATAGATGGGTTGAAAAATCACTCCAATTAACTCAAAATGGTCTCATATATCCATAAACAAAACATTAGACTCAATTATATTTAAGAGATAGACTAGGGGTGGCTGTAACTCAGGATGTAGAGGAAGTCACCAGGTTTGATGCCTGGCTGCTTCAGTCTGTGCCAAAGTACTGGGCAAGATACCGAGCCGGAAGTATATACTGGCTGAGATTGTTCAGTGGGCATTAGGCCACATGCCCAGCAGCTTGGGAGCCTTTTTAAGAATTAAATGAAAAAAGAACCTACTAGAATATTATTATTTTTAATCTTAGCTCTTGGAAATATATATTATTAACACATACTGTATACGTTGTATACGTATATAATTTCATATAGTAACACAATTATACCATGACTAGATTACAGTAGTCCATATTTCACCATGTTTTATCAGGTTTTGTTTGTTCTGACAAAGTAGAAATGTATTCCTTTTCTAAGTGAACACATTCCAAAAGTGTGCTTTTCCCAAGAAAAGCTCTCCGAGTGTGAACATGCTTGCGGGAGAGAAGTTATTGACAAGAAGTGCTGAAAGAAGATGGAGAGAGAGTGAGAGAGGAAGAAGAAGAAGACAGGTCTGTGTACACATAGGTGCGTGTATGTGAGGACACAATAAAAACCTCTCTCACCTTTATTATTATTTAATACCAGATTTAATTTGACTTTCAAGTTTTCAGTGAGGCTGTATTGTGATGGTTTTATTTTTATTTTTTTCAGTAAGGTACAATAGTCTCCATTTAGAACTCTCCTCTGCACATTTATGTACATTTTCCTGTATGATGTGTCTAATTATTGAAGGGAGGAAAAAGCCTAATCATAAAATCAAGCTGGTGAGGGGCTACCAGAGACTTATGCCCTGGAGGTCTGTAACTACTGTACATACCATAGCTTCAAATAAATGATAGTACAAGAAGACACAGAACACACAATGTATGTTGTACTATTAACAAGGTATGGAAAGGGCTTGAAGGTGCAATATAAACAATCATTTTATAATGGTATTTGGCTTTTTCGGAATGGGAGTGTGTTTCCTAGATGAGTCCTCTTTCCGCTTTCTGCTGCTGTGACCGCTCTGCTGCCGTCGGTAGGTTTTTCTAGCCTGGGCTCGCTCCTTCTCCAGGACCTCCGTGTCATCCAGAATCTCCAGACCTGGGATCTGACTGATCACATATAGTCTAAAGGGGCAAAGGCAAGTGGGAAAACAAACAACAAAAATCAAGCCAACATGGATCACCAGGTATCGCAGAGAGTGATTGGAAAACTGAAGAGCAGAAACCGTGCAAAGACAGACATGACCAAAGAATATGTCCTAGAGAAACAGGTGACAATGGTGCAACATCAGGGTACAATTAATGCAACCTGTGGTTGAGTCAAGCCATGTCTAAGACCCGTATGCGCTGTATAATATTTTTACAGGTGTTTTCTGATATACCTTGTATGACTTCTCCCAACCCCGCTTCCTTGGCTTTATCCCATGTATGAGGACAGCTATTCAGAATTAATACATATATTTTGGATATGCAAGTACTTTGGAATCCTGGAGGCAAATGGGAACCATGAAGAGGCTGCTAGGGAAGCTGCAACCTCCAAGAACCCACAAAGAATAAGGCAAGTCCTGAGGAGTCAGCTGATCTGGGAAGAGCAAGATCCGGGCAGTCAAAACCTACGACCTGCCAGTTGTCAGACACCCTGCTGGGATAATAAGCTGGCCAAAAGAGGAGATAGAAGCCACTGACATAAAGACAAGAAAGCTCCATACCATGCACGGAGGGATTCACCCCAAATCAAGGACCCTGAAACTGTACGCTAAGAGAAAAGAAGAAGGCTGAGGAGTGAGTGCATCTGGAAGATGGCCATAAATGATCATATGTTCATGGGACTACCTCAGGCAGCAGAAACCTGAGAAAGAAGAGGAGCAAGAACAGAAACCATCGTGGCCCCTGCATGGTACATACCACCAGCAGATAGAAGTGGCTGACATCAAAAAATCTTTGATGGAATCTTCCTAAATGGATTAATAAAGTTTTAATCTAATAAGAAGCCATATATGAACACGACCCAGAAATATTGCTGCATTCATTGGGCCATAGTTCATTTAAAATAGGCTGAGGCAAAGTGAAAAACTGTTCTGTGGTCAGACAAATCCAGCCATCTATTTTGATTTTTTTTTTTTTTTAAAGATTTATTTTTGAGCTTTTTGCCTTTATTTGACAGTTCAGTAGTGAAAAGTGGACAAGACAAGAGCATGGGAAGACACACACCAAAGGCTGCAGGTCGAACTTAAACCCAGACTGCTGCATTTCAGGTATAAGGTACATGATCACCTGCTCAAAGAGTGACCTGAACTTATATCTTATATATATTAGAATGGAACAGCATTCTTTTCCCAAAATATCCCAGATGTGTGTGTGGAGTTTGCATCTTTTCCCTGTTTTCTCCAGGTTCTCCAGTTTCCTCCCACAGTCCAAAGTCAGGCTGGTGACCTGTACAGGGTCCAGCTATGGAGTTAATTTCCTGCCAAAAGGCTGCACACAAATAAACCCCGTTTTACAAACTGTCCTCAGACAGCGCACACACACAAAACATTTTACAAACTGTCCTCGAGCACAAAATAATCTCTCCTCGCATATGAAACAATTCCACTTCTCTCTGCGGTAAGTTTCTGCCAAAAGTCACGTGATACCTGCTAACACCATGAGAGAGCTCATGGTGTTAGCAGTGTTAGAGATTACTATGACCTGGATGACTGAGGATCTACACAGACAATTCCGTCTAAGGTATCACGTGACTTTTGACAGAAACTTCCTGCGGAGAGAAGTGGAATTGTTCTGTATGTGAGGAGATGCTGTTTTGTGTTTGAGGAGAGATCATTTTGTGCTCAAGGACAGTTTGTGAAATACGTTTTGTGTGTGCAGCATGTTTTCTTTGTGTGCAACCTTTTGGCAGGAAATTAACACCATACCAGCAAGGAGTCTGCCGAGTTGTCAGTACTCGAGTTACATTGCACAAGCTTTTGAAGTGAAGACAAAAGCCACGGAGGTTGTTCTGCACAAACCATAACAATTTCACAATCTCATGCTGTGTATTGTTATGTGCAGAATAAACCAATGCATCTGCTGTGGTATTGTGGTATTGAGGTGAAAGGCTTTCATATTTTCTAATTATACACATCAGACTATGCCCATTTCTTGGCAACAGTGCACAGGAGAGGTGAAGAAGAGAGCGCCTGCAGGGTGGAGTGGGTGGAGCAAGAGTCAGTGGATAGCAGCAGAAGTGAAAGGGAAGACAAGACATGTTTAGAAACAGTGGCACTAATAGGATGATAGGAGGCAGAGTTCGAGGTGGCAGAGTTGAAGATTTTTGTTGCGAGTGGCCAAACGGACAAGATTAGAAATCAGAGGGACCGCTCGGGTTGAGCAGTTTAGAGACAAAGTTAGAGAGGCAGGGCTGAGACGGTGTAGACATGTACAGAGGAGGGATGGTGGATATACTGGACAAAGGATGTTGAATATGGAGGTGCCAGGCAGGAGGAAAAGAAGGAAGACCACTGAGAATATTCACGGCTGTAGTGAAGGAGGACATGCAGAGGGTTCATGTGACAGAAGAGGATTCTGGGATAGCGTGAGATGGAGGCACATGATCTGCTGTAACAACCACTGAAGGGTTAGGGTTAGTACATTAAAGTGATACAGCTGTTTGGACAATGCACAAACCATGTGTACAGCAAATGTTGTGCTATTTATTTATAATATAAATGAGTTATACCTAAAAGCGGTTGAATTTCAGCTATTTACAACTGACACACTCATTCCATTCAGGAATGTTTGGAGAACCAGGAGAGTCACATTGAATTATAGCATTTCATGATTTTAATAATGAATTGTGCAAAAAAAATGCATTAGTAAACTGATTTATGAATTCCAAAATTTTCACTTTTTTTAAAAAATTTATTTAAACATTATAGTTATTCATTATTTGATAATTTAATGGAAAGTCTATGGGATATATGACCATAGTAGCTAATGTGTTAGCTTTGGTGTTGACTACAGGATTAGCTTTGGAATTAGCTCTTAAATTAAATTTTATTTATATAACGCCAAATCACAAAAAACTGTTGCCTCATGGTGCTTTATGCTGTAAATACCCTACAATCATACAAAGAAAACCCAACAATGAGACAGTCCACTAAGAGGAAGCACTTAGCAGAAGTGAACAGACTGGTTCTTATGTAGCACTTTATACTCTACTTGAGCACCAAAGTGCTTTTTATTGACACGCTTCATTCACACTGGCACTTCTCTGTAACGTTCACACTCCAGTGGATGCATTGGGCAGCAACTTTGGGTTCAGTATCTTCGCCAAGGGTACTGACATGCAGACTGGAGCAGCCAGGGATTGAACTTCCAACCTTCAAATTAGTAGATGAGCTGCTCTACCTCATGAGCTACAGCCACCCCAATGAATGAGCTGTCTCTACCTCCTGAGCCAAAGAGAGGTCATTCATTGGGGTGGCTGTAGCTCAGGAGGTAGAGCAGCTCATCAACTAATCGGAAGGTTAGCGGTTCGATTCGACGCTGCATGCCAAAGTATCCTTGGGCAACATACTGAACCCCAAGTTGCTCTCTGATGCAAGCGTTGGAGCATGAATGTTGGACAAAAGAAGCACTCAGCTTAGTTATACATGGAAGTGTTTGTATGAATGGGTGAATGTATAAGCACTTTGAGTGCTCAGATAGAGTAAAAAAGTGCTATATAAGAACCTGTCCATTGGCTGTGCAGCTAGTTTTAAAACCAGAAAATGGCAAAACAAATGGAAATGTGTTGAGGACGTTCAGCTGTCCTGGTGTGTGGTGAATTCATAATCCACTTCTACACCCAGAGAAAATGTCTCTCCTGGTTTGCCTCTGCAATCAAAGACAGACATTTTTTTGTACTTTTATAACTGTGGTTACTGTGTTGTGCATGTATCATTGTAAATATACACAGTGTTTTTGTGTTTTTCCCCAATTGATAAAGTGAACTGAAGCTCAGTAATACAAGAAACTCAGATTGAAATTACTCAAGTATGTACAGTTACATATTTATATAAGTTTATTTATTATGATAAAAAAAAGTGAATTGAAACTTGTAATAGCAGGTGGTTAGTTGGTAATATTACTCATTACTCTGACCTAAATTTATTGCTCTTATATTGTAGTTTGTGTCCCAGTGGCAGGTGGATCACACACTGGCCTTAAGACTTTATATATGACTGGGTAGCATGTGCAATTTATAGCCAACCGCATGTGTTATGTCTTTTGAATAAAAATTTCAAGGAAATTCATTACTTTCTCTTGGGATTTCTGTTTTTTAAGGGGGCTGCAGCACTCTTGACTTTGGGAATGGCTGGTATATACTATGCCAGCCACTTCTATGTATATGTTTACTGTCATGTCCAGGGTGCAGGAAGGCAAATCCATTGCTGATGACCTTTTTACAGATCCTGTCCAACAACATTCATTGACACAGACTATGTCCAGGCTACACCCTTCATCTCTTGCAGTACCCAGAAACATTTGGACAGCTCATAGTGCGTACATCCAATGCACCACACAGATAACTGTTATCAGCCCAAGTATACTATCTTTCATACCCCTGACTTACTTTTGCAGGTTTTCACCCGGCGTAGTCATACAGCCATTTTGTTGGCTCAAGTCTACGGTAGGGCACGTGGTTTGGGCATCTATTGATGTTTCCATTACAGGTTTTTTTTGTTTTATGGGATGGGGATACTAGCCTCATGCTCAACTCCCAGCCTAGGATTTTTCATTCAGCGTTTACTCCCCTAGGCTTTGCACAAGGATGCAGGAACCTGTAGGTAGGCAGGTTTTGTAATTGGAGGCTTCTCTTTGCCCTATTATACAGCAAAGGGCTGTTCGTGCATGCCAGGACATGTCTACACCCCGGTGGGCCTCCATACTACACCTCTGGTGCTCAGCCTGCTCCAAGATCCCTCATAGTTTAGCATTATCCATGGTGTGCCAGGTGGAGGCACATTTAGTCTTGATGTGGAGGCTGTATAACCATCAGGAGTGGGCTTACCTATTTTCCCCTTTTCGCTCTGAGAGCTGTGGTAGCTACAGCTAGGACTGGAAGTTACAACATTGCAGTGCACACACATCCTGTGCACAAGCCCCACAACACTATGCCCAAGGGTGGGTGACTAAGCTAAGATCCAGTGGGACTTTCAGATACAGACAGACAAACTGCTGATGGCTAAACAACCTACTAATGCATATTTTATCAAACAATTAATACATCACAATATGTTTTATTTAGTTGGGTTCTTTTTTGTTTTTTGCTTTATGTTTATGTGCATGACTCTCCAGGTCTTCCATAGAAATTAGCGTAAATTCTTATACTTGCCGTGTGTGTGTGTGTGAGTGTGAGTGTGAGTGTGAGTGTGAGTGTGAGTGTGTGTGTGTGTGTGTGTGTGTGTGTGTATATATATATATATATATATATATATATATATATATATATATATATATATATATATATAAATTAAAAAAAGTACAATCACCCTATCACCCAGTTTGTCATGCCCCACCTCCCAGAAGAAAGACCAGGCTGTGAAAAGAAGGATCTACGTACTCACCTGTAGTCTATGTATTGAGTCAGACTTCCTCCATTAAAATAGCTAGGTGCTGCCTCATTGTTCATCATACTAAGGATCCTGCAGTCAAGAGGAAAAGAATCACATAAGGTAGAATACAAAGCAAAATTATATGCACTAACGTCAGCTTCCCTGCAGAGATGAAAAGAAGGCTCACTTGATGTTGGGGAACTTTCGCCAGATCTCCTCCACAAAAACAGGCAGGTTGTTGATCTTGTTCTTGTTGATGCACATTGTGGTGACACTTGGCATGTAGGGAAACTTGACATGAGATGTGTAGTTGTTGCAGTCCAGAATCAGAGTACTGAGCTTCTCCAGGCGCCCCAGCAAAGCCGGGTTCCAATAACAACTCAGTGAAGGAGAACAGGCCGAACTACAGGTGATTAGGCTTGTTAGCTAATGAGGAAATAAAATGTGTAATCTCAAAGGTGTAGTTTATAGTTGTGAAAGCAGAGAAAATCATCACTATTCATTACTAATCATTATATTTCTAGTCTGAGAGTAATTCTCATCAGTATTGTTTTCAGCAGAGGTAGGCAGAAGTTTTCAGAGAAGAAAACTCTAATAAATACACTAGCATGCTCACACACACACAGTGCAACAGCTGTAACACCCCACACCCTTTAGAACAAATGCATCATTGGGCTTTAGGGTGACATCATGCCACTATGTTCTAGAGAGGGCATCAGTCACAACCCCTTTTGTGCTTTATTTCAAAAGTGTATTTTTGGCAGTTTGTTGACCATCTCATTAGTCATTGGTTACTGTTGCACATGTGCGATAGAAACACAAGAGGATTATGGTCAGTGTAGATCTGCGCGGACCCCACATACACTTCAAACTGCTGCAGGGTGAGTAGCAGGGCTAAGGTTTCCTTTTCAATTGCTCAATACTTCACTTGATGTTTGTTGGATCTTCAGAAGTAGCAAATAGGATTGCTGATTCCCCAAGCATCATCCTTTAAAAGCACTGCTCCGGCACTAATATCACTGGCATCCACCTTGATCTTAAAAGGTTTGAGGAAGTCCGGCGCTGCAAGAACAGGAAAACAGGCAAGAAGAGCTTTGATGCATTAAAGCATCAAAGCTTTAATGAATGGCTGTCAGGTTGTGAGGAGAGCCACAACTTGCAAGAAGTTGTGGCACCTGTAATAGCCAGTCATGCCAAGGAAGCTACGCAACTAATAGTACTTGGCACAGGGAAAGCAATAATAGCAGAAACAGCGTCTGTTTTCCCACATCTGTCTGTCTCAGTACTCTCACTGCAGCATTTTGGACCAGCTGAAGGCTTCTCAGGGAGATTTAGGACAGCCTTATAATGAATAACAATAATCCAGCCAAGAAGTAATAAATGCATGAAATAGCTTTTCAGTATCTCACTGAGACAGGATGTTTCTAATTTTAGAAATATTGAGCAAATGCAAAAAAGCTGTTCTACAAATTTGTTTAATATATGTGTTACAAAGTGGGCCAAATCTGCCCTAATCTAAGGAATGGGATCAAGGAGTGGCCAGCAAAAAACCAACACTCTCATACTGGAAACAGGGTTCACAATAATTTATTCTTTTCAAATTGTGATGCTGCGCTGGGAGTACAATCCTGGCCTGGATTTCAGGGCTGAAGAACACCACCATCAGGGTTATCTGCTTGGTTATGGACTGAAATAAGGTGGTCACTTAAAGAAATAATCAGTCAATCAAATGCTGAGCTTGCATCTTTCTTTAAAGCGTTTCCACACACCTTCAGAAGCCTTATGTTAGTGGGGAGTGGGGTTCCACACAAAATCCTGGGACTGCAGCTCAGTCTTTTCCTCTCCAGGTCTGGAGTGCTTTCATCAGGCTAGCCACCTCCTAATGGCACAGTGGACTTTCCCTCCTTAAGCTCCCTTTGCAGGCAGGTTCTTGCTAGCAGTTCCCAGTTAAAACACTCCAAATACACTTTGATTAAAATGAATCCTCTCAATGAAACTAGGCTCCTTGAAAAAGACTTAAAATCATCCTCAGGCCGGGTAAAAGATGAGCTTCCTTTAACAAGGCATTTTCCTTAACTGAGCTCTTCAATTCAGATCCATTTTGAGCAGCCAC
>VUQJ01026755.1:13096-25944 GCA_015108635.1 Andinoacara biseriatus
AACTTTAAGTTTTGTTTATTTGTTACAGTTTTGACGTCATTTAAAAAAAAAAAAAAAGTATTTGTCATTAATCGTTATGCCCTGTTTTTACTGTGTGTCAGATTAAAATCATTTCAGCAGACTAAAAGTTTTTATTTAAACTTAACTGGTGTGTGTTATTCACTTCATTAACAGCTGCTTATCTCCATTTATGTATTTAACAAAATTCATTTCTGATTGCACCATTTTGAGATTTTTAGAAAGCTGTGAAAGTGTTCAGATCTTACGTTATTAATGCCACACCCAAAACATCACACCCTGAAACTCTCATTCCACAGCGACACTCAGACACTGAAGTATGCAGTCCTCTTTGTATTGTTTTGCATTTTGCTTTTGTAAAAGTTTACCACACTAAAATACTGTGTAAACTGCATGTCAATGTTGTTTACTGCATATGAATTTCTTTGCTTGCTTGACCTCTCTGCAAAGGAATCCTGTTAGCGTTGTTGACTGAAGCCCAAGGGTACATTTGGCTCATGTTGGCCATAACTTTTAAGCAATGTGAAGGCAGCCTGGCAGGACTCCAGCTCTTGATGTCTAAAAAAGATATTTCCCACCCCCCCCCGTTTACTCTGGGTCATGGTATTACATGCAGATTTTTGATTTTGCTACATAATTATTTCGCAAAGAGCAGTCAGTGCCAACATCATGCCTCAACAAGCATGCTTCTGATATTTAGTAGGGCAAATGTGCAAGCCATGAAAGGGAGTGTGTTCAAATTTCAAGAATCGCTGCACTGAGACCATGACCCGTGAAACTGTCTCTGTCAGGATTACGCTTTAATGAGGATTTTATGAACAGACCCTGTTACACCTCACTGTCTCTCATTTATCTGCACTTGTAGGTGATTTGGTAGCAATTCAAAGCAAATACTTGATCTGATAGCGGCAACACTGAGAAAAGCGAGAGTTTGTCAATCAAATAACCTTACACAAAGAACATTATTTGGGAATGCAGACTTACTGGTAATTGACAGTTTTGAATAGGTGTGGGCTTAGCTTGTGTACTTAAAAAAGAAATGGGAGTTGAAGGTGTAACCATAGAGAGTATGAGAGGGAGGGGTGAAGTGGAGGTACAGCCAGAGGGAGAGTCATAGAGGGTGGAACTGACAGAGGGGGCGAGGCTGTCAGGGAAAGGGAAATGAAGGAGTAAGCAAGACTGTGCCTGCAAACACACTCACTCTCAGAGTGCAGCTAACATTAACAGAGGACAGACATGGTTGCAGACAAACTGGTGGAGGAAACAAGGAGCGTGTGAGGAAGAAAACAAGCCATTCTTGACCACATTATCTTTCATCTATATACGGAAATTACTGGGTAATTTATAAGCCTCTCCCTCTCACTCTGCGTGAGTGTGTGTGTGAGAGAGGGGGGGGGGGGGACTCACCACCATCATGCTGTGTCCTGCTGCTGTCAGTGCAGCCGCTGCGGCTGTCTGGCTGCTGGCAGTGTTGGGCCCAGGCCTGTCTCTTCCAGCTGAGGACAACTCACAGGCAGACCTCACCCTCTGCAGCAACTGCTTCTACAGACAGATGCCTCCTCGGGGATCCTCTGCAGGGCCGCTGCTGCGCCCACGCTGCCACAGGCTGCTGGGGGGGCAGGCATTTGCCACTCTGTCCAGACCGACCTGTGACACAGCTGTCTACTCTGCCTTCCATCTCGGCCAAGGATGGACAAAGAGGGAGGGAAAGGAGAGGAAAGAACCTGTGGTAAGAGTGCATATATCACGTTGCTTAAAGTAGAAGTGCTTAATTTTGAATGATGGAGTTATAAGTGTAGAAACACATTTTACACTGTGCAAAAAAGAAAACCAGACGTCAAACGTAAGTACATTTACACAAGTATATATATATTTTTTTTTTACTGATGTGGCAGCTGTGGTAACTAGTTCTTTTTCAAATAAAGAATCTGTATTAATAAAGTCAAAAAGTTAACAAAATAAATCACATAGTTTCGAGCCCTAAGATAGCTTGGTGACCTGTCCAGGGTGTACTTCTGCCCCACGACAGATGAGCTAGGCTCCAGCCCAACTGTCACCCTGAATTAGATAAGTGGCAGAAAATGGATGGATGGATGGATCACATGGTTTGGATGGCTGCCCCTTAAGAATGTGTTCAGCTGGGGCCTGTAATAACTATTAACTCCATGCACTCACACTGTGAACAAATTTCACCTCTAAAAAAACTTGTCACCTGGTTACATCTGAATAACAGCTCGATGCCCAAAAAAGTACAGTTATTCAATATTTCCCCCAAAAAAGTAAATATTTGAATTTGTTTCTACAGAAAAGTCAAATCATCATCAGTATAGAATAGCATATTCATAGGAACCATTTACATGCCGTATGCATACTTATTGTCACAGAACGCTGCGCAGCAGGGAAGAATAGTACCCCAGTGCACGACTCTGGAGACAAGACTTAAACTCAAAACACTCAGCTTTATTACTGGTAACACACTCAATTAAAGTGCAAACAGAACTGGACCTGAGCCAGCAGAACAAACTAGAAAGTTCACTGAACAAGGAAAACACGCTGATGGGAGAGAAAGCAGCATAAGAGGAGAAACCGACAATACGACAAAGAACAGAGGAGGACTCAAACAATAAATACACACATGAGATAATCAGGGAGACGGAACACACCAGGGAGCACAGCTGAAACTAATCACAGAGATGAGACAAGGGAAGTAAAACTAAATGCAGGACATGAGAGATGGGAGACTAACAAAACAAGACAGGAAGTAACAAACTCAAAGACCATGACTAAGACCTGAACTTGACAGACAGAAACACATGGGAGGCAGGCACACTGAGAAAACAGACACATGAAAGAACAAAACATGAGCCAAGACACCAGAAGAAGAGCTAAATTAAAGAATTAAGAACTGAGAACACGAATATGCTTAATTGGAGCATATACAAACAATAAACCACAAGGTAACACAAGTAATAAATTTGTTAAGCACTGTGTGTTTACTTGTGCTTAAGATGAGCAGCACTTCATCCCAGATGATGGAAATAATCTAGGATGACACTACTACTACTACTACTACTACTACTACTACTGCTTCTTCTTCTTCTATTAATAATAATAATAATGAGGTGTCTGGGGACCCAAAGGTTAGGTAAGATTTTTAATGCAGGGCTTTTATTGGAACAAGAGTGGTTAGTGATAGGTTCTTTAATTAGATAAAGGGGCTGATTATTTCTTCCACTCTCATAGCAAGCATTAAAAAAAAATCAGCCGAAAATGGAGCTTGTAGAAAATCTGAAGCAATATAAATCTAAAAGCTGGATTTTTTTTTCTTTTTAAGAAGTGACCTTCATCAAGCTTGAACAGTACACATAGTGGCAAGAAGCAGGAATTTAAGATGTTTCTGTTATTGTTATGCCCTAATACTGAAACATTTAAAAATATTGACTGAAGACTCTGACGCACTCTTGCTTAAACTGCTGTTTTTTATTCTTTTTCTGCCACATGGAACAGGAAGATGACATTAAAGTAGCAGTACCAGCTCTTCTCAGAGGAGGTGCAGATTCTGTCTCGCCCACAGACTCCCCTTTTCACCACTGGGACTCAACAGTCACAACATTGGTCCAGTCAAGCATATCTCCCCAGTGCAGCACTTTAGGGGGTGATCTCTACATCTTGACTGGATTGGGAGGACTCAAGGCTGCTGAGGATGGAGACGAAGAGTGTCAGATTAAGCCGCTGTGGTTTGCGGCGTGCTGCGCTGTCCCACAGGGGAAGGGTGGCTTCAGTGTGGGGTTAATCAGAGAGACAGAGGAAGGGGTGAGGCAAGTGAGTGTGAAGGAGCTGGAAGATACACTAGGATTGGCAGAGCTGTTCTCTGAAGGCTGCAGAGGAGGAGATGGGGAAAGTGTAGCAGTCAGAGTTGATCTTCCTGGAAATACACACAACCTGGAAGCAGTTGATGCTGTTGAAGAAACAAGTGATACAGATGTGGAGACAGACACAGTTCCCCGGGATGTAAATGAAGACATTCTGGAAAGCAGAGAGGCGTTGATAACTAAAGCGCAGGTGGCTGGTGTTGATGGTGCTGACGCCGCACAAGAGACTTCAGCAGATGCAGCAACTTCTGAGAGCAGCAGTGACGAACAGCGTGATGCAACACATCCGGAAGTCAGATCAGACTCCTCTGACTCCTCAGCTGACTATGAAACTGTTGAGGAGACGGACGCAAACTCCACCAGCATTCTGGTCTCCATCCTGTCCACCACCTTCTCCATCTTCAGAGTTCCTCTGCGCCCTGTCTTCTCCACTGTCACACAATTACCTGGGCAGGTGATGCAGCTGAATGAACCATTTGAAGCTATTTTTATTTTATTTAGACTCAAATATGTTCTCTGGGAGTTTGATAATACACTTTCATGGAGTTCAGAAGATATATTGCGACTAGCTAAACCTTCAGCCTCTAATGTGAAATACACACATATGCTGAAATACTGAGTTCAGTTTCCTATAATGCATCAGTATTGGAACTTCATGGATTACCTCACCACGCCCCAGTTTGTAACAACATCATTAACAGCTTTATTATTTTGTAAGACCTTAGAAATCCACATTCCAGACACATGTGGCAACTTTTTTCACAGACTGATACTGATCCCCGTGCCACTTTCATTTAATCAGTTACAAGCAATCCTCCAGAGTTAAAAACATATTGAAATTATAACATATTTGATAATTAGTATAATGACTAGTAGGTTTTCAGAAAGAAAACAGAACCACTAGAGAAAAAAACATTTCTAATTATATTGTGCTTCTACATTTGAGCCTTGGTTTAATAAAAACCGCTAATGTCTCAATAGTTTGTGTCAGTAAACATGAAGATCTGAGTTTGATAAGTTACATATTAACATATTCAGGTTCAAAGTTGAATAATAAATCTCTTCATTCCAGTCTGCACCTCCTGTAGACTGGAATGAGGTGTGGCCTACAGGTAGAGTTAACTCTGGGTTTAGTGTATTGCCTCGAGGTTTTCTGTCTTTTTATTGTTTACACTTTCTGCAATCTCACTGTAAAATTGACTCACTTGTCTTATCTGGATTCAGGTGACCTATGTTCTTCAGGAAGACCTCGGAGTTCTCTCCTCCCTGCCTGGAGAGACCTTCACCCTGCTCCATCTACTGACCTCTGACCTCCTCTCCTGGATAGGCTCAGCAGGAGAAATACTGCTAGGTATTGGGGAGACCTGCTTCTGTAGCATTTACTACTGCGCCTCCTCTATGATGGAGGAACTGCTGAACAGCTGTCACATTGGGGTCACCGGCCTGGGCACTCTGGCTGGAGACACGGCGGGGATATTTGGTGATGTGCTGGATAATGCTTGGTCAGTGACCAAGTTCTTTGGAGGACGGCTATGGGAACAGAGTGAGGGTTATGTGGGAACAGTCATGTCAGAGATGGGTGGTCAAGCACAAGTTGTAGGAGGAGGTTTGGGGAGGCTGGTATGGAGAAGTGGAAAGGGAGTGATCAATATGTTCAGGCTGGGTGGAGGTGTAATAGTTGGAATGGTGGATGTTTTCTTTGGGGGAGTAAGAGAGGCCTTTGAGAGGGAGTCGAATGAAGGATGAAAAAAGACTCAAGATGACTCCATTAATAATCTTTTTTTTTTTTTTTCCAATTTCGATTTTGGTTTGTAAATTTCTTCCACATATGAAAGTGTGAAAAAAAACTATCTGAAGATGATATCGTTTGGTATGCCTTAGTTGTTACAGATGGTTTGCTGGATTTATTTTTGAATTGAAATAGTGATGGATAATGAATTTCTTACACTGTAGGTATTACACTTCACCGTGGAAAGCTGGCTGTCCAAATAATCTGCTGTACTTAAAAGCTGAACCAGCTGTGATTTGAATAACACTGTGCACACTGCTTTTGGATGTAATTACTCAAGAAAACTTGTGTGTAAGTGTCACATCTGCAAAGCAGAATAAAAGAGAATGCTGGCTGATCATCATCACATGAATTATTATTGAATTTTCTCATTTGTATATTCTTGTCACTGGTACTTTTCCCTGTTTCAATTCGACATGAATATATTTACTCAATTACTGTACTTAGGTTGGTCTTGATGTTGTATTATATTTCTACTCCACACAATATTTTTAGACAATAAAAAAGACAGTGGTTTTTAAAATATAAGATAATTTTACCAATTAAACTATTTTGATGTGGGAATTAAGCTCTAACTATATCAGTTAACTGCTACTTTATCCTATACAGCAGTCACAAGATTGTTTATTTGTAAGTAAGTAAAAATATTAATTTATTAATATTTTATTTAAGGATGAGATGAGAAATCATTTACATATTTAGTAAATTTGTTTGTTACAGCAGTTGAAATGATCGTGAAATAATAATAATAATATATTATTAACACCTGGACAATGACTCTCCCGCACATATATTGTATTCTAAAAAGAGTTACATGAAGAGGATGTGGGACCTATGGATTCTTCGACACAAAACATCCAGACTGACTTCGAAACCACAAGTAGCTCAGCGTTCCAAGCTCCACATGAAGCAACTGCTAGCACAACTGGACAGTGGCGAGGTACAACACAAATGCTATGGCAAGGGGGAGCCAGGACGTCCGGTCAGGGGGGAGATATCATCATTCAAGAATGGGTACCAAGCCCCAAGAACAACTGGTATGCTGAATGCCAGAGCAGCTGGCCTGAAAGTGAATATCATTGCTAAGCTGGAAACCTGGACCCTCGGTGGAAGATTACAAGACTATGATTTGCCTTCAGAAAGTCTACTAGAAGATGTGAATGCAGCACAATGGACAATCCCTACTGTGGCCACCACTGAAACCAACCAGCTGATCTATACCACAGCAGCAGTGATTCTTGAGATGCTTGTGTATAAGATGAACTAGGAGCAGTACTCTTCATAGAAAAGAAAACTAGAGACTAAGATTTAGGCAGCATGGAGGGAAGTCAGCCAGCTATCAGACCTCCAGAAAGGTGTGAAGAAGAAAGGAGCACCTAAGAAGTACAACATGCTGTCTATACCTGAGGCCTTAGAAACTGCCAAGCGAAGGCCAACTGCCCGACGAG
Organism: Andinoacara biseriatus; assembly: GCA_015108635.1. Taxonomy (NCBI): domain Eukaryota; kingdom Metazoa; phylum Chordata; class Actinopteri; order Cichliformes; family Cichlidae; genus Andinoacara; species Andinoacara biseriatus. Next base: position 20,224 of record VUQJ01026755.1, read on the forward strand.
GTATACCTGGGACATGGAACCCAGAAGAATAAACCAGATGTACTCCACTGAACCATACAAGGTATACTCTCAGTGGCAGGGGAACAATATGAGAACAGCCCGACCAAAACTTGAGAAGGAGCAATACTAGAAAATCATATGCATATTGCACATGCAGAAAACTTCATTGTGTAATGACAATAAAGATATCTTATGTCATATTGGAGAAGGATGCAACATACGACAGCAATGCTCAGTGGCTAGAGGATTTAAAAGTAGACCAAAGCAACCTCCTTGAACAGGATCCAGTAAGCATCACAGTGGCAGAAATCAAACAAAGAACCTCAAATATGAAGAGTTGGACAGCACCAGGTCCTGACAGGATTCACACCTACTGCTAAAAAAGCTAACTGCACTCCACGAGTGCCTGATAGCACAAATTAACCGGCTGTTAATGGCTAAGATGGACCGGGAAATGGCTCCCCAAGGATCAGCAGCAGGGACCAGTCTCATCCAACTACTATGATAGATAGATAGATAGATAGATAGATAATATTTTGTTACAGCAGCAAGAAAATAGTAATCTACAATAAATAAACAAAGTCACCATGCCACAGGTACACAATGGGTTCTATACTATGAGTGCAAAATATTGCATATAGTGATAAAAAATAAATAAATAAAATAATAAGAAAAGAAGAATAATAGTAAGAGTGACATTGTGCAAGAGAGTAGTGCAAATTGTATTTATAAATAATATGTGCAATGTGAATCTAAATATTTACATGAGGAATCTCAAGACAGCTGCAAGAAGGCATAATACACAAACGTGTATGTCCTGATAGATGTGTCACAGAAAGCGGAGTTATTATACAGTGGTATTGAGAAAGGTAGGAATAATTTTCTGAAGTGCTCTACTGTCAATAGTTACACTTAGAAGACTTGGTAAATCTCATACTACTCACACACAAACAATGTGAAACATACAAGAATACATACATATAACCAGACTTAATTCACAAATGTGACCACATATTTGTGTAACTCACATCTGAATAAGCCTTAACAGCTTCAGCCAAATCATTAACATTGGAAAGTAATTTAGACCGGAAAAGCTTAGTCAGATGGTAGCAAAGATAAGGCAGATAGTCAGAACTGAGGGGATTGCACTACCAGAAGATAACATTGCAGACACTGAGGACAGCTATAAGTATGTCGGAATCCCACCTGTAACCTCCAAGTACCTGCAGAGAGTAAGGCAAATCCTGAGGAGTCAGCTCAATGGAAAGAACAAGATCTGGGCAATCAACACCTATGCCCTGCTGGTCATCAGATTAGATTAGATTAAATTAAACTTTATTAATCCCTTTTCATTGAAATTAAAGAGTTCCAGAACACCCATCCAAAGACAATACAAGCAATCAACAAGACATGGTGACTGCGGCCATGCTGCCCTCTAGAGGCGGTGCCTTAAAAGATGGAAATCAATAGTGAACACATAGGGATGGGGATGGATGAAGAGAAAAAAAAACATCTTATACTTTGTATACATACACATACACAGTATAAGTTTACAAAAACCAACAGGGTCAAGATACCCTGCTGGAATAATAAGCTGGCCAAAGGAGAAGAAGCCACTGACACCAAGATGAGAAAGCTCATTAATGTGTTTGGAGGGTTTCATCCCAAATCCAACACCCTGAGACTGTATGCAAAGTGGAAGAAGGCCGAGGACTACTGAGTGTTAGAACCACACTCCTGGATAAAGCAAAAAGGATCCCTGAGTACATCAGTACACCATGAGAACATAAACTGATCATGTGCTTAGTTAATACCTCAGGCAACAGAAACTCAAGAATGAAGAGGAGCAAGAACAGGAACCATTATGAAAGGACAGGCCCCTGCATGGCATGTACTAACGGCAGATAGAAGGAGTGGCTATAGAAACACCTACCAATGGCTAGACAAAGCTAGGCTGAAAGACAATACAGAGGCACTAATCAAGGCATGAGAGTGGTTGAGAATGACCAAGCTAAGATCTTGTGGGACTTCCAAATACAGATGAACAAACTGGTGATGGCTAATCAACTGGACATAGTAGTGGTGGATAAGCAGGGGAAGAAGGCTGTAGTGATAGATGTAGCAATACTAAGTGATGGCAAAATTAGGAGGAATAAACACAAGAAGCTCAATAAATACCAAGGTCTGAAAAAAGAGCTAGTGAGGATGTGGAAAGTTAAGGTAACAGGGGTCCCTATGGTAATCAGAACACTTAGGGCAGTGTCCCCCAAAGTGGGAGAATAGCTCCAGCAGATTCCAGGAACAACATCCAGGATTTCTGTCCAGGATAGCACAGCATTCTGGCATAGGAACAGCTAAGATACTGGTAGCGGACCTGAGTGTGGAGGACAAAGACTTCCTCAGGGCGAGCCGGAATTTTTTTAAAGTATGTATGTCTGGGTTTGTGTGTGCGTGTGTGTTCAAATTCAAATTTATATTTATTTTTAAATAAATATAAATTACAAATTACATTATAAATTGTTTATTATTTATTGATTACAATTAACTAATTTGATGTAACAAATGGATAAAAAGAACAAGAATAATGTCGATCTGACCTGTTACTGCCATATTATCGTCATTTCTTAAAGTAATTTTTTACAGGTTTTTCAGAAAAGACAAAAATCTGAACCAAAATTGAAAAAAAGATGACTTGGGCAAAAATAATACTTGACTTAGGGCTTAGAGGGTGACGATATAAATAGTCATTGTAGATAATACAACTTCCGTTTTGTGCCGGAAGTGGTGCTTGAAACCCGGAACTCACTGATGTCGTTTCATTGCATCAGACAGGCATTCATGTGTCTGTGTGTGTATGCTAACTAAGGCGACGTCTCTTTCTGTTTCATTCAAAGGTACGTATGACTCTCTTTAGAAATTTTTAATAGCAAGCTGCAGGTTTCTTAAACTTTTAGTTCACAGTGAGTTTCAAGATATGGCAGCTTAAATAAAGGTTTTTAAAAGTTCACAGTGGAGCTGCTAAAAAAATAATAATACTTTGTTTCAATGATTAGCTTAAGCTAACTAGCCTGTTTGCACGACTTTTCGTCAGTCTGACAGGTGGCACAGCCCAGAGCTGCTGAAAGTGAAATAAAGAGACAACCGGCTGCTCTTTTCTTAAGCGATTATGATACCTACTGTGAGATACTCCAGCTGATTTTGTTGAAGATGTTTGAAGTTGTTTGACATGTTTGAGTTTTCTTAAAAAACAAACAAAAAAAAAAAAACTTGCCACCTCTTTTTGACTTGACTTTAATGGCGTGAAGTTTACATAACAGTGCGGTACTAATTCTGCCAGAAAACACACCCATTCTGCTGCGGCCAGTTTGATAGAGAAATGTTTAATAACAGCAAAAGTGGATAACTCCCCGTCAGTTCTCACACAACCTTTCTGTGTCTCCACCAGAGATGACCACTCTCTACGTGTCCCCTCACCCTGATGACTTCAGGAGTCTTCTGGCTCTCATTGCTGCAGAATATGGACTGCCCTCAAGGCCGCAGATCATCACAGAGGACCCTCCTGCGTCCCTGAATGCCCGCTCCAGACCAGCCCTCGTGCTGGGTGCTGCTGGGGAAGGTGATTCTGTAGTGAGTGGGGCCACTGCTGTGTCATGGTACTTAGCCTTTCAGGGAAAGAGGGCTGGTCTAGATGCTAAGCAGCAGAGCCAGGTGTGGCAGTGGCTCAGCTTTGCTGACAATGAGCTCACCCCAGTGTCTTGCGCTGTGGTCTTCCCCCTGATTGGGGTGATGGGAGTGGATAAGAAGGTATTTAAAAGCTGACTTGAACTTTTACAGGTGTGTGATTTGTTCATATGAGGTCTTATTCTCTTACTCTTTGTGCATTCTCAGCTCCAGCAGAGTTCCTGTGCAGAGCTGATGCGTGTTCTTAAGGTTCTTGACCAGGCTTTGGCACCAAGAACCTACCTGGTGGGAGAGAGCATTACCCTGGCTGATATGGCTGTAGCCATAGCTATTCTGCTTCCGTTTAAATATGTACGTGTGCTGTGCAAAGATTACTGTGTAACAGGTTTTTCTGCATAGTTTCTGATATTGTTTTGTAAATACTCAGGCATTGGAGCCATCGGACAGAGAGGCGGTAACCAATGTCACCAGATGGTTCACAACTCTTATTAACCAGCCACAGTTCCTGAAGGTCCTGGGGAAGATCACCTTTTGTGAGAAGATGGTCCCAGTCACACCGAAGACAAATCCTTCTACAAATGCTACAAATGCTGCTGGTAATACCAGTCCTGCTGCTGACTCTGCCAGCACCCCAGCAAATGGTTAGGAAACTCTGTGAAGCAGTTAATATGTGTTAGAATATTATTATGTACAGTATATCATGCTTTTGCGATGTTTCCTCTCAGGTCCACCGAAGACGGAGGCCCAGCTGAAGAAGGAAGCAAAGAAGAGAGAAAAGCTTGAAAAATTTCAACAGAAGAAAGAAATGGAGGCAAAGAAAAAGACACAGCCTCCATCTGAGGTAAAAATATTAAAAATCTACAAACAGAAATTAATTTGTGAAGTTTTTAAAATCACAAATATGGACAGATCGTTAAACAGATTAAGATTTTCTCATCTCTATTCTCTTCTATTTTTTTAACCTCCTCACAGAAAAAGGCCAAACCTGAGAAGAAGGAGTTGGGCGTGATTACATACAACATCCTCACCCCTGCTGGAGACAAAAAAGGTGATTGTCTTAGAGCTGTAGCTTTCGATTATTTTAGTAATAGAGTATTCTGTCGGTTATTCTGTTAATTAAATAAGCTGATAAAAAGTACTTTTGTCCTAATAAGCAATACTAAATATTGCAAATATTCTTTCAGAATGAACTGCTCATTGGTTTTCATTTTAGAAATTGAAGTGTTTTAAATAGTTCAACTTCTTACATCTGTCAGAAAAACTAAACCCTTTCATTTTATTTACATGCCATATTAAAATCACATTTTTAGCTCAGCTGTTTTGAATAAAAAGTCGAGCTGTTGTCATAGCGTTGGTGGCGTCTGTTCCACAAAAACTTTAACGTTGGCCATAACTCGAGAATAATGTGACATAGAATGTTCAAGTTGGACAAGTTGGACGAGTTTGAATGTTGCTAGGCTCGATGAAGAAAAGTGACCATATCAACATTCTCAGACGTGGGTTTGCCCTGTGCTCTGATTCAGTGTTACCTGCTACAGAAAACAGACGTTCTGATGTTGTTGATGTTAATAATAATGACTGATGGGGGAAAAAAAACAACTTTTATTTTCCATCCATCCATCCATTTTCTTCCGCTTATCCGGGGCCGGGTCGCGGGGGCAGGAGCCTAAGCAGAGAAGCCCAGACCTCCCTCTCCCCAGCCACCTCCACCAGCTCATCAGGAGTGACCCCAAGGCGTTCCCAGGCCAGCCGAGAGATATAATCTCTCCAGCGTGTCCTGGGTCTACCCCGGGGCCTCCTCCCAGTGGGACATGCCCGGAACACCTCACCCAAGAGGCGGCCAGGAGGCATCCTAATCAGATGCCCGAGCCACCTCAACTGGCTCCTTTCGATGTGGAGGAGCAGCGGCTCTACTCTGAGCCCCTCACGGATGGCTGCACTCCTCACCCTATCCCTAAGGGAGAGGCCAGCCACCCTTCGAAGGAAACTCATTTCCGCCGCTTGTATTCGCGATCTCATTCTTTCGGTCACTACCCAAAG